>CAUYQU010046004.1:0-13310 GCA_963574635.1 Cheracebus regulus | reverse complement strand
CAGCAATTGCATAGCATTTCACAGGTTTAAATAAAATATTGGTTGGCTGCTTATTTGTTATTTTCATCCCTATTC
This sequence comes from Cheracebus regulus, assembly GCA_963574635.1. NCBI lineage: Eukaryota > Metazoa > Chordata > Mammalia > Primates > Pitheciidae > Cheracebus > Cheracebus regulus. The sequence continues at coordinate 13,235 of CAUYQU010046004.1, read as the reverse complement.
CTTCCTGTCTCCATTGTTAAACACAATTATTGGCATAAAAGAGGTTTTTAATACCCATTTTTAGACTGTATTCTAGCCTGGGCAATAAAACAAGAATCCCACTCTCTCTCCCTCTTTCTCTTCCTCTTTGTCTTCCTCTTTCTTTCTCTGTTTCATTCTTTTTTTTTTCTTTCTTTTGCTGTTTCTTTCTTTCTCCTTTTCTCTCTTTTTCTAAAAAAAAAGAAAAAGAAAAAAAAGAAAGTTAAACAAAAAAACTTCCCAAACCAAAATCATTATCCTCAGATTCTAACAAAATGATTCTCTTGGAGATATTTTCCTTTTTCCTTCCTTCCTTCTTTTTCTTTTCTTTCTTTCTCTCTCTCCTTCTTTCCCTCTCCCCCTCCTTTCATTTTCTTTCCTTCCCTCCCTCCCACCCTTCCATCCTTGTTTCTCTCACTCTGTCCTCTCTTTCTCCCTCCCTTCCTTCTTTCCTTTTCCTTTCTTTCCTTTTCCTAATAGAGCTGTGTTTCCCCAGCCAGACACAAACTCCTGGGCTCAAGTCATCTTCCCACCTCAGTCTCCCAAGCAGCTGACACTCCAGGCATGAGCCACAGTCCCCAGCTTGGTTCTTTCACTCATTGCGCTACCCTTTTCTCTGTGAAGAACTTAAGACTACAGGGGTTGCACCTGGAGACAAACTGAGGCACAATTCTCTTCAGCCCACCTTCTCCCAAACTCTGATGGCACTCAGTCACCTGTTCCATGGACAGTGAAGTTTTCGAGAGGATGACCTGACCTGGCCTAGCTCTTCCTCAACGGGGCACGTAGGCTTCTTGCAGTCTGCCCTGGGCTCTTTACAGAGGCCCCCGGCAGGTCTGAATTCCTCTTAAACTGAATCTGGGAGCATCGCTTAATGTGTAACAGTGAAAAAGTGGTAAACCCAAATGTCCAACAGTAAGGGATTTGTGATATATCTTATGGTACATACATACAATGGAGTAACAGGCAGCCATTGCTATTTGAATACTGAACTAAATAGGAGAAAATGTTCATAATAAACAGTTTTGATTTTTTTTTTTTTTTTTTTTTGGCCAGGGTCTGGCTCTGTTGCCCGGGCTGGAGTAAAGTGGCCGGATCAGGATTCATTGCAACCTTGAGCTCCTGGGCCCAAGTGATCCTCCGGCCTCAGCTTCCTGAGTAGCTGGAACCACAGACATGTACCATCATGTCTGCCCAATTTTTTTGTAGAGATGAGATTTTGCTCTGTTGCCCAACAAACAATCCAACCACCCCAGCCTCCCAAAGTACTGGGATTACAGCATGCGCCACTGTGCCCAGCCCATAACATATTGTTAAAGCAGGATTTTTTTTGTTTTGTTTTGAGACAGTCTCGCTCTGTTGCCCAGGCTGGAGTACAGTGGTGCGATCTCAGCTCATCACAAACTCCGCCTCCTAGCTTCAAGCAATTCTCCCGCCTCAGCCTCCTCTCCTGAGTAGCCGGGATTACAGGCGTGTGCACCATGCCTGGCTAATCTTTGTATTTTTAGTAGAGACGAGGTTTCACTATGTGGACCAGGCTGGTCTTGTGATCCACCCGCTTCAGCCTCCCAAAGTGCTGGAATTACAGGCGTGAGCCACCCTACCTGGCCTTTTTTTTTTTTTGACAGAGTCTTGTAGGCCAAGAGGACCAGGGGCAGACCTATGTTATTTCTAGTTAAATGATTACAAGCTTGCTTTGCTTTTTATACACTAAGATTCGTGCCACGGATCAAATATTGAGTTAAGAAAACTCCAAACAATGGTGCAGTAAAATAAAAATTGTTTAAGGTCTGTAAAAACAGAAATCAAGTGGTAACCAGGAAGCATAAAGGCCATCTGAGAGCACTTTAAAACCCCGGAACACAGCGGTGTGGTTGCAACGCAGGAAAGACTGCTTTGATCCACGATCTCTTCCCAACATAGGGTCTGCATGAGAGTCTTGTAAACAGGGCTTGTGCAAGAACTCTGGGAAGGAATGCAACCTCTGCTCACAAGACTCGGGAGAGTCTTTGCAGATGGGAGCTTGCGAGGCAGGAAAGCCTTGCAGGGCAGAGATCTTCTGCCTCAGGCTCCCGAGTAGCTGGGACTACAGACGTGTGCCACCACACCCAGCTAATTTTTGTATTTTTAGTAGAGATGGGGTTTCACCATATTGGCCAGGCTGGTCTCGAACTCCTAACCTCATGGTCCGCCTGCCTCAGCCTCCGAAAGTGCTGGGATTATAGGCGTGAGCACCATGCCAGGCCAAAGCAGGTTCTAAGTAGGCACTGTGTAATCCCATTCGAAATGTGTATACACATACACTATATATATATACATACGAGTAGGGCCAGATGCTGTGGCTCACACCTGTAATCCCTGCACTTTGGGAGGCTGAGGTGGGTGGATCACCTGAGGTCAGGAGTTCGAGACCAGCCTGGCCAACATGGTGAAACCCCACCTGTACTAAAAGTACAAAAAATTAGCCGGCTATGGTGGCAGACACCTGTAATCCCAGCTACTCAGAAGGCTTGAACATGGAGGTGGAGGTTGCAGTGAGCGGAGACTGCACCACTGCACCTCAGCCTGGGCAACAAGGGCAAAACTCCATCTCAAAAAAATAAAAATAAAAAAGAGTAGCCCAACATGTTAATAAGGATTACCACCAATTGGTGGGACTGCAGGTAATTGTTCTTATTTTTATTTTTATTTTTTTATTTTTTTATTTTATTTTTTATTTTTTTAAGACTAGTCAAGTGCAGTAGTGAGAAGGGGGGAAAGAGTAGAGCAAGGAGTTCGATCTGTAACTGACTGTGAACAATCAATTGAGATAACTCACTACCTTCGGACCAGCCTATTTTTATTTTTTGATGCTTTTATGTTTTTCAAGATTTTCTGCAATGAGCATGTGTTATTTACTTTTAGAAAAAGCATATATTATTGTTATAATCAGAAAAAAGGCTAAAGTCATTGAAAAATCTATGCTTCCCAAGATCTGGCTGGCCTAGCCCTAACTCTCAGGGACAGATGCTGGACCACTGTGGAAGGCCTTCGGTTAGGGCTTCTGCAGAGGCGGGGTTTTGAGGAGACAGAGGGTCTAGGGCAGATATCTGAGCTGGGGTGTCCAGGAATTTACAATCCTCACCTGGGCCTGTGCCACTTCTTTGCTGTTGAGCGCAAAGAGAACATCCTGAGTATGAAGCAGAGACACGGGCAGATCCAGAAGGGAGATGTACTTGCGCAGCGTATTCACAGACTGAAGCGTGAGCACAGAACACCCTGGTTGGGGAGGAGACAGAGAGAAGTGAAGTGCCTTAGGCCTCCAGCCGGACTTTACCCTGAGCGCCCTCCCTCTACCCTGTGGCTCAGGCCAGGGCAGGACAGTGGCCACAGTGTTGTCAGGTGTTCCTATGGCACCAAAGCTGCTCTTTGCCTGTCATTCTTCAGCTAGAAGGAGTAAAAGGGCCACAGAAGACCTGGCTGGCTACCCTCTACCCCTGCCATGTGCCCTACCAAGAAAAGGTTGGTTGCTAGAGGTTGAGATTTGGCTACCTCAAAGCCAAAGGAAAGGTGAAGGAGACAGGAGGCTAGAGACCTGGTTCCAGCTCTATCAGTCAAGAATTGACAGACTTGGCAAAGTACCTTAACCACTCTGAGTCTCAGTTTTCTAATCTGTAAAATGGTGTTGACAGTGTGAGACCTGCCTGTCTCACAGGACTGATATAAGAATCAAACAAACTATAGTCATATTCCAAAGACATCATGGCTTGCTAAACTCCCTTCAGTCATCCCACACAGAAAGGGCATGAACTATTTGTGTTTTCATTCACTGAATCTTCATATCGCTCCTGTGAAGTATGATAGACCAAAAACTGGCCCAGAGAGGCTAAGCATGGGGATCATGCAGTAAATGGTCAGGTGGGTTAGGAAGAGTTCCTAACTCAGGCAGATTGGTCCATCAAGCACAGCAGTCATTTACAACGTGGCTAATTGTCTGGGGAACGAGATTGAGTTCAGACTGGAAGAATACCAGAGGTGGAAAACATCCCCCTGTGAAAAAGCTAGACAGGTACGGGGCAAACCTGGCCTCCCACTCATCCAGAGGTGGCCCTGCAGGCAGGCATTTGCTGGTAGGTACAACCTGCCAAGTACCCTTAGCTGAGTCAAGAAGAATGTGACGGCCTCCTCCACCCCTGCCTCTGCTCAGCCTAGGGTAGCTCTCTGTGGATTTGCAAATTTCCCTCCCCTAAGTTTCTCAGAGGGACAGTATATTGTGGCCCTTTGCAAAAGAGACAAGCCTTACCTTTAGGTAACTTTCCTTCTGAGTGCAGGGCCCTGGAGGAGGGAAAGGACAAGAGTGAGAGGAGCAAGAATCATTTCCTTTGTCGGTAACCTATGATCCTCTCTCTGAACCCAGGCTTTCCTTCAGAGGAAAGCCTTCCATACCCATGGTCCCCTCCATGTGAGTTTCAGGTGGACTCTTTTGCACAAATCACCGTATAGATTTCCAGGATCCTGTACCTCTGGCAACAGGTGAAGGGACCAGGATGGGCACTTTAGCCGAGGACAGCCAATCCAGAGGCTGGTCTATGGCTTGTGAAGTACCATGGTCCAAGCTTTGCCTATTAGAGAATGGAGGAACTGTGCTGCACTCTTCATAGCTTTTCTTTTGAAATTGTAATGTGAGTATGGTAGGGGAATGGTATCTCTTCCCTGATACTTCCTTTCTGCCTTCTGACCTCCCCATACCTACCTTCTGACAGTGAAGGGCATTCTGTGCTCACCACCTTAAGAGCAGGGGAGTATCAACTGCAATGAGCACCAGATCTTTTCCCCACTTTGTTGTTTAGAAAGCTGGGGCAGAGAAGGATTGGGAAGGCAGCACACAGACACACATACTTACATGAACAGGGACTCTTGGGAGCACGGGTTAAAGAAGAGAAGTTTAGAGGGAATTGACAAACTCATGGAACTGACTGCCCGGCAGAGTCTGAGAGGTAGAAAAACCTGAAAAAGCTTTCTGGGATTCTGAGAATGAGGTGGCTTGTCCTGCACTCTGGGCAAAGCCCTGTGGATATTCTGATAACCAGGGAAAGCAGTGAGCACTGGAGGCACCTGTCTGAAAATAGAGCTTACAGCCCTTCAAGCCACAGAGGAAGCTGTGCTGAGGAGGGCTGGGGAGCAAGCCCTGGGGACAGGGGGACCAAGGGGCCACTGGTGGGAAGGAAGCCAGGAAGAGACTGAGAAGTAGCCAGAAAGGCCAGAGTAGGGAGGGCAAGCTGGTGCCATATAAGCCAAAGCAGCATTGCCATGAGGGACAGGCAGGGCTAAATGCCACAGAAAGGTCAAGATGGCTGAGGACTAAGGTGAGTCTAATGAATTTAGCAGACAGGAGATGACTGTGGAGAAAAAGGTCTTAGTAGATTGGTGGCATGTCCACGAATTGCTTTGTTTGAAGCATAGTGGCCCACCTTCGTGCTGAGAGCCTGTGGCATGCCAGCCTCTTCTGAGGAAAATGGCCCCAGGCAGTTCTATCTACACGGAGTTGCGCCCTTGGGTTCTGTGCCCAGAATGACACCTTCTCTGCTTTCCCCACTTCAGTGGTGACTGGACCAGGAATGGGACTGGGTACTCAACCTCAAGTGCCCCAGCACCCTGCCTGTTGAGGTATTCTTAGTTTCTTTGCAACAGACCTGAGCTGATCCTTTCTCTGGTGCAGTGTAAATTCTTGGTGAGAATTACAAGGTGGCTCACGCCTGTAATTTCAGCACTTTGGGAGGCCGAGAAGGGCAGATCATCTGAGGTCAAGAGTTCAAGACCAGCCTGGCCAACATGGTGAAACCCTGTCTTTATTAAAAAAAAAAAAAAAAAAAAAAATTTAGGCCGGGCTCGGTGGCTCACACCTGTAATCCCAGCACTTTGAGAGGCCGAGGTGGGCGGATCACGAGGTCAGAAGATCCAGACAATCATGGCCAACATGGTGAAACCCCGTCTCTACTAAAAATAAAAAATTAGCTGGGTGTGGTGGTGCCACCTGTAATCCCAGCTACTTGGGAGGCTGAGGCAGGAGAATCGCTTGAACCCAGGTGGTGGAGGTTGCAGTGAGCCGAGATCACACCACTGCACTCCAGCCTGGGTGACAGAACAAGATTCCATTTAAAAATATATATATATTTCTGTCCTGCCGTGCCTCACTGTGATTCTAAGAGGACAGAACTTTCCTCCTGGGTGTGCTGGGACGTGCTGTGGGTCATCTTGTACCCATATAGGGAGAGCCACCTGAGAACGAATGAAGGCAACCCAGGGGAGAGCAAGGTTGAGACAGGGACAGAGGGAGCCCAACACTGATGATATCTTTTGAGCTCCTAGATTCAGTTGTGCCTTAGGTCAGACATATTAAATTCTCCTGCTTGAGCTGGGCTTCACATACTTGCAACCATCATGGCCGATCAGTACCTGCCATCCCCCCCGACTGTCCTGTTCACTCTCAGCTGAAAATCCTAAGTTCTAGATTTTCAGAGTTGGGTCTCCTCTGTCAGGAGGAGGTCCCTTCTCTAGGATAGGCCTAATTTGGGAGTGTTTAAAATGAGTACATGGGAAATTTCAAGAGGCCAAAAGAGCCCGGCCTTATTTCAGTGCTTCCTTCTCTTTCCAGCAGTTAGGGCTGCATTCAGATGCAAATAACAGCAAATCTTTCACACTCGGGTTTAAACAAAGAAGTGCAGAAGAATGCCCCTGGCTGGCTCGGCCCTGAGAAAGTCCTCAGGGGCCCAGGCTCTCTTGTCCTTCTCTATTGCCCTTAGTGCACGGCTTCTGTCCTCATGACCCCAGCTGTCAGGAAGACGGGGAAAAGAAGGGGAAATGCAGCATAACTGACCTCCCAGCCTGTGCATTGCCCAGAACTTATCAAGGCTGGAACCTGCCATGGGTTGGGGGTGATAGGGAGGATCTTCGATTATTTGCTAATGTATTTCAAGTACCTAGAACTGCTGTTCCATAAAAATGTGCTGAATGAATGAGTGGGTGGATGAATAGATGGATGCCCATAGAGGCAAATTGAATTTCTACCTCCTACAGCTTCTACTGTTGAGTCAGGCATGGGAGAAGGGATGAGCACTAAGTGGCCCCTTACAGCATCTGTCACTCTGTTCCTTAAACTGACCTGGATCTCTTGGTATCCCCTGGGCCATCATACTCTTGTTGCCCAGGCTGAAGTGCAATGGTGCGATCTCAGCTCACTGCAACCTCCGCCTCCCAGGTTCAAGCGATTCTCCTGCCTTAGCCTCCCAAGTAGCTGGGATTACAGCCTACGCCACCACGCCTGGCTAATTTTTTGGAGAAATGAGGTTTCACCATGTTAGCCAGGCTGGTATTGAACTCCTGATCTCAGTTGACCCGCCTACCTCATCCTTCCAAAGTGGTGGGATTATAGGTGTGAGCCACTACGCCTGGCAAGAGATTTCTCTTATCATCTATCTGAGCCGATCTGAAACTCTTAACCCCACCAAACTTTTTAAGAAGATTTTGTTGTTGTTTGTTTGTTTGTATTTTGTTTTCTTCTGAGACAGGGTCTCACTCTGTCATCCAGACTGGAGTGCAGTGGTACAATCACAGCTCACTGCAGCCTCAACCTCCTGGCCTTAAGCAATCTTCCTGCCTCAGCCTCCAGAGTAGCTGGGACACCACAATGCCCAGCAAATTATTTTATTATTATTTTTTTTAGAGATGGGGTCTCACTAGTGCTGTTCAGGCTGGTCTTAAACTCCTGGCCTCAAGTGATTCTCCTGGCTTAGCCTCCCAGAGCACTGGGATTACAGGGGTGAGCCATTGCACCCCGGCCCCCTGAGGCCTTGTACCTTTCTGTTGGGATCTGGCAAATGCATAATACTGGTAACAGCTATTCATCTGGAAGAGGGGGTTGCATGGCTCAGCCTCTAGGCTTAACCTTGGGCAGGAGTTTGAGGGTCCTGGGATTTTTTGTTTCCCTTTATACTTTCCAGTCCTTGTTCATACATACGGACTTATTTCACATAATGGCAACCAGAGATTTATTTGTATGCTGCTTTTGCACTCAACGGAACATCATAAGCGTTCTTCACGTTGTTACAGCCTGTTCGACATATTAATAGCTGCATAATCATCCTCAAATTTGTTGCACCACAATTTGCTTAACAAATAGAGGAGTTTATTTCCAATTTTTTGTCCCTCTAGCTAATGCTACAGTAAATATCCTTATGCACATAGTTTGTTTGTTTTCTCTTGTATTGAATGTTGGTTTAAAAGTAGCCTGGACTCTGGTGTCAGCTCTGAGCTGGCAGCTTGCACTGTCCTGCTCACCTGAATCTCCAGGCTGCTGGTCATGGAAAAGCTTCTGGGTCTCTCATGTCAGGCTCCTGGCTGACCACAAATGATCTGCATATTGTCCCCTAGCTGGAAGACATATCTCAGAGAGAGGTTCGGAACCCCACCTCAACTTTTGAAAGAAACTAACCAATGGGCCTGGCGCAGGGGCTCACACCTGCAATCCCAGCACTTTGGGAGGCCAAAGTGGGTGGATTACCTGAGGTCGGGAGTTCGAGACCAGCCTGACCAACATGGAGAAACTCTGTCTCTATTAAAAATACAAAATTAGCTGGGCATGGTGTCGCATGCCTGTAATCCCAGCAACTCAGGAGGCTGAGGCGTGGGAATTGCTTAAACCTGGGAGGCAGAGGTTGCAGTGAGCCAAGATCTTGCCATTGCACTCCAGCCTGGGCAACCAGAGCTAAACTCTGTCACACACACACACACACACACACACACACACAAAAGAAACCAGGAGGTGGATTCAGGGGACCTGCATGGGCTTTCCCCTGCAGGAGACAGAGGCTGCCCTTGCCTGCCCTTTGCCCACTGAGCTATTTTGGCCCTGGAAGGGGGCCCAGTCCTCCTCCATCAGATACTCTTTGGACAGAGCTGACAGTCAAAGTGGCTCAAGTTTCTCCAGTCAAGGGGCAGGCACCTGATCCAAGGTAGGAAGCTTGTGCTCTTCCTTGAGGAACCCAGCACTGGCTTTGACCGACAGCAGCACCCTCAGGGAACCCCTTGGTTCCTGCTACCCCAACCTCCAAAGTTGTCTGAGTGTTGTCCTTTCTGAGCCACCCTGCTGCCCTCCCTCCAGCCAGATGAGTGGCCCTGCAGTCTTCCAAAGGAGTCTCTTTCTGTTCAAGTTGGACCAAGTCTGTCTCTCCTGCTCATAAACAAAAGGTCCTCCTGGATATCCCAGGCCCCCTGGTGGAGGGGCCCTCAGGAATCCAGCGATCACCACTGCAGGTCAGCCTGAGCACTAGCACTCAGATGCAGGGGCTGCTGACCTCAGGCCTCCACAGCCCAGCTGTGTGGCCTCTTGCCCAGCTCTTTGTGGCTCAGTCATTCATCACTCTGATCAAACCCATATTGACAAAGGACAAAGCAATGCCTTCGATTCTGCTTTTTAACAGCCATCCTGGCAGGCTGTGCCTGCTCAGCATCCCAAAGGCGGGACCAGGTCTAGGACTCACCCAAATTCCTGGACAGAGCTCTACTGTCAGCCTCAAGCTTCCTGGGCTGAGCCAAATGCAGGGAAATCCAGGGGTCCTTTTCATCTTGAGCCTGCTGCCAACCTGCGGTAGCGACATGAGTAAGGCCCAGGAGCCCACCAAGACGGGGCTTCCACTCCAGAGCCACCACTCACTCCTCATTAGGTGGGCAAAAAGCTTTCTTCTCCCAGCTTCAGTTTCCAGATCTGCCAAATAGGTATAATAATCGCTATGTCTGAGCATCTGCAGGAAAATCCAATTCTAGTCTCTGGAACATGAGCCATTTTGTCTGTCAATTCTCTTGGGTCAGTTGAGGTTTCCACAATGTCACCCTACCAGATTGTCACTAACGTGGCCTGAGAGCCCTGGTCTCAGGGCAACTGCTGGCAGGGCAGGTTTCCCTCCCTGTACCCCTGCCATTACCTCCCTAATGAGACCTTGCCCCAGAGAAGGGAAGCAGGGCATCTTCTTTCATTTAGTGGAGGCCCTCGGAGGTGAGAGGAGCCTGGGCTTTCCTTTTTTGAGGTTCTTGGTATGCTACAAATGAGAAGATTGCAGTGATTGTGGTATAATTTCAGTGTTCTCACAACAAATTAGAACACGACATATTTGTGTTATTGACAGAACAACTGCAGAACTCAGTACATTTCCTGGTGAGTTCTGAGTGGTGCAGTCCTAGGGCAGGTACAAGCTTTGGGTCTCAGGTTGGCTGTCCACTCTGCTGGATCTGGGCCTGTACCCTTAAAGTCTGAATGTCTAGAAAAAGATATAATCAAACCCCCTGCAGAACTTTCACTGGATATCATTCCAATAAAACATGTTGAGATGTTTGAAAATATCTTAATAAGGGTGGGATGTGGGATTATTTTAGGGAATTACTGTTCATTGTCCTGGCCATGATGGCATGGAAGAACAGCCCACAGGATCATAAGATAGTTCAGGAAAGAACTTTGCAAGTAAAAGTGACACAGAGCAGCAGTCCCCAAACTTTTTGACACCAGGAATCAGGTTTAGTGGAAGACAATTTTTCCATGGACTGGGGTTGGGCTGATTTTGGGAGGATTCAAGCAGATTACATTTAATGTGTACTTTATTTCTATTATGATTACATCATAATATATAATAAAATAATTATACAACTCACCATAATGTAGAATCAGTGGGAGCCCTGAGCTTGTTTTCCTGCAACTAGACAGTCCCATCTGGGGGTCATAAGAGACAATAACAGATCAGAGCGTGCAACCCAGATCCCTTGGATGAGCAGTTCACAATAGGGTTCTCGCTCCTATAAGAATCTAATGCTGTGGCTGATCTGACAGGAGGTGGAGCTCAGGTGGTAATGTGAGTGATGGGGAGCAGCTGTAAATACAGATGAGGCTTCACTCACTTGCTCACCTGCCTGCTCTGTGGGGTTGGGGACCCCTGAGATACAGCATTTATGATCACATGAAAACCACAGCTGAACCCAGGTTGTGGGATATACAGCTGCTCCGTTGTACCAATCTTTCAACTTTTTCATATATTTGAAATTTTTCATTAAAAGAGGGTAAATTTTTTGGATTGCTAATGCAAATGTGTTGTAATTCTTCTAAATAAAAGGCCATTATGTCATGTCCTGGTGGCTGTGGGCACCTGGTGCCTGTGAGTGTCTGCTCTCGGGGGTTGCCTGTGGGAGGGTAGTGCTTCAGTCCTCACCCAGGCTGCTACTTGAGCCCTTCATGGACCTCACCCCTCCAGCAACAAGTCATAGGGAATGGGGTAACTACAGCAGCTACATGTTCCAGGCATCTATCCTCTGATTTGCATCTGGCAAAGCTAGAGAGGGAGAGGGCATCATCTTCACTTCACACAGAGAAACTGACCCCAAGGGGACAAGGACTTGCAGAGATCACAGAGTGGACTCATGGCCAAGTGAGAATTTGAACCAATAGTGTTCTGATAAACCACTGTGAAAAACTAAGAAAGAGGGGCAGGGGGAGAGGAGGGAGGCCTGATTTGTAGTGTGTGCCAATTTCCGTGGTATAAATACTACCTTCTTGCCATGGTTGGTTTCAAAATACCAATGTTTAAAAACTGGCTTGCAGAATTTCTGAATATTTAATAATTGGTTCCAGCACAGCATTGATTTGAACCCAGTCCTGGGCATCTGTTCCCGAGCACCTCTTCTGTTTTCTGTCCTTTGCACACCAATTGCACAATTTCATATCTGTGTTCTACCTGTTATTTATTAAATAGTTTTCTTTAAGACACTTCACTTTTTAAAATCAGGTGACATAACCAACATTGAAAGCTAAATCACTTGCTATGAAGTAGAACATTATATTAAAATGAACGTTTAATATTTTAAATAAAAAAGTTCTTTGTACTTCTTAAAACTCCTAAGGATAGGCCTAAAATGCCCTTGCTATGTGCTGGCCTTGGAGACCCACTCTGGGGATTTAGAGTCTACCTCTTGGCCTTCTGTGAAGCCCATTAGATGGACACAGCTTCTCACTGGATACCTTTTTTTTTTTTTTGAGGTGGAATCTTGCTCTGTAGTCCAGGCTGGAGTGCAGTGGCACAATCTCAGCTCACTGTAACCTCCACCTCCCAGGTTCAAGCTATTCTCCTGCCTCAGCCTCCAGAGTAGCTGGGATTACAGCCACGCACCACCATGATCTGCTAATTTTTGTATTTTTAGGGAGATGGGGTTTTACCACGTTGGCGAGGCTGATCTTGAACTCCTGGCCTCAAGTGATCCCTCGCCTCGGCCTCCCAAAGTGCTGGGGTTACAGGCATGAGCCACTGTGCCCGGCTCTCACTGAATTCTTCACAAGGCAGATTCAGCAAATCTGATGTGGATGTGACAAAGCTCAGCCAGTATCAGAAGCATTTCTTGTATGGTTGATGTCTCCATAGAGCCCTTTACCTACAGCATCTCTGAAGACTTTAGGGCCTATAAGGAACACAGTCTTTTCTAGAAAGCTGCTCCATGGAGTTGGACTGGGTTTCTGCAATGCTTCTACCTGTAGCCACAGTTGGGGGTGGAGTTTCATAATTACCAACAGTGGAAGCAGCCAACATAGATGGAGACTCATGAGGGACAGGACCAGGTGGTGGGGGAAGGGAGGGAAGACACCGAAAAAAAGAGGCTCCAGTGGAGAGGCAAGGGGCAGCTTGAAAAGATGGTGTTAGTGCTTGCCAACACTAAATGCATGCCTGCCTATGGCACATCATCCCACTCCAAAGGACACTCTCAGAGATGCATACGCAACCCCACCAAGAGGCATGCAGGCTTCATAATGGCTCAATCCATCACATTCCCAAACGAAAATCAATATGAATGCCCATCCCCAGAAAAATGAATAAATCAACAGTGGAATGCTATACAGCAAATAAAAAGAGCAAACTATAACTATACACACAAAAACACAAAATGTCACGACATAAGGTTAAGAAAAAGAAACTGGATACCAAACATTCCATATTGTGTGATTCTATTTATACTATATAAAGTTTACCAACGGGCAAACTAATCTATGGCAATAGAAATCAGAATAATAGCTGGACACAGTAGTGCACACCTGTAGTTCCAGCTACTCCAGAGGCTGACGTGGAGGATTGCTTGAGCCCAGGAGGTTGAGGCTGCAGTGAACCGTATTGGCGTTCTGCATTCCATCTTGAGTGACAGTGCAAGACCCT
>CAUYQU010046000.1:0-115390 GCA_963574635.1 Cheracebus regulus | reverse complement strand
TTTCCACTTGTTTGCGGGCGATGCAGGGCCTGGCAAGAGAGGTGCCCAGGAGGTAGCGGTCCTCATACAGTGCACCGGACTGGACGGCCGGCCAGATGAACTCCTCCACAAATTCCCTGCTGACATCCTCAATGAACACCTGCGGGAAGAGAAACCCAGAGGAAGAAGTCGGCAAGGACAGGGTCCAGTTGGCATACAGAGCCCCAGGGGCCTCAGCTAGCTGTGACCTACAGGGGGCCACCCAGGCTGTCCCCAGTGCTCCTGAGTCTGTAGTAGGCATCATTCATCAATCCCAGCACACTGCACTGTTACTCTCCCTCCTGCACTCATGGCAGACGTTGCTAATCAATAGTGGTTTTTGTTTGTTTGTTTGTTTGGAGTTAGAGTCTCACTCTATTGCCCAGGCTGGAGCACAGTGGCAGTCTCAGCTCACTTCAACCTCCACCTCACAGGTTCAAGTGAGTCTCCTGCCTCAGCCTCCCTAGTAGCTGGGATTACAGGCATAAGCCACTGTGCCTGGCCAGTTTTTATTTCTAATGCAATAAACATAAACAGATGTAATCCATGAAAGCTCTCTAAGGCCTTCAATAATTTTTTTTTTTTTAAATAGAGATGGGATTTTTCCATGTTGGCCAGGCTGGTCTTGAACTCCTGAACTCACGTGATCCACCCACCTCGGCCTCCCAAACTGCTGGGATTACAGGCGTGAGCCACCGCAACCGGCAATTTTTTTTTTTTTTTTTTTTTTGAGCTGGAGTCTCGCTCTGTCACCCAGACTGGAATGAAGAGGTGCGATCTCAGCTCACTGCAACCTCTGCCTCCTGGGTTCCATGGATTCTCCTGCCTCAGCCTCCCGAGTAGCTGGCACTATAGGCATGTGGGGTTTCTCTACTAAAGAAACCAGGCTGGTTGGCCAGGCTGGTCTTGAACTCCTGACCTCAAGTGATATACCTACTGCAGCCTCCCAAAGTGCTAGGATTACAAGCGCAAGCCACTGCACCCAGCCAAGGCTTTCAATAATTTTTTTTTTTTTGAGATGAAGTTTCGCTCTTGTTGCCCAGGCTGGAGTGCAGTGGCATGATCTCGGCTCACCGCAACCTCCACCTCCCAGGTTCAAGCGGTTCTCGTGCCTCAGCCTCCCGAATAGGTGGGATTATAGGCACATGCCAACACCTCCAGCTAATTTTGAATTCTTAGTAGAGACAGGGTTTCTCCCAACCTCAGGCGATCTGCCTGCCTCAGCCTGCCAAAGTGCTGGGATTACAGGCGTGAGCCACCGCGCCCAGCTGAACTTCAATAATTTTTAAGAGTTGATAAATTCTTGGTATTGCTTTTGCAACTTCCTGTGCATCTATATTTTGAAAAGAATCCTTTTAAAAAATGAAATAAAAAGGCAAAGAAAAGAAACAAATTGGGACTATTTTTTTTTTTTTGAGACAGAGTTTCACTTTTATTGCCCAGGCTGGAGTGCAATGGTGAGATCTCTGCTCACCGCAACCTCCGCCTCCTGGGTTCAAGTGATTCTCCTGCCTCAGCCTCCCAAGTAGCTGTGATTATAGGTGTGTGCCACCAGCCCAGCTATTTTTTGTATTTTTAGTAGAGATGGGGTTTCACCATGTTGGCCAGGCTGGTCTCGAACTCCTGACCCTCAGGTGATCTGCCCACCTCGGCCTCCCAAAATGCTGGGATTACAGGCGTGGGCCACCACGCCCAGCCCATCCTAATGTTACATGCAACAAAATAAACATTAAAATCTCCACATAGAGTGTGGAGGGTTCCCAAGACCGAAAGGTGTGAGAACTTCTCATCTAGAGTAAAGGACAAAAGTGGAAGCTGCGCTGAAGCCCTGCCCCCACGCTGCTGAGTGTGCACTGGCATCTTCAACGCTCAGGGGCCTTTCTCCCCTTCCCGGGCTACTGCTCAGACAACCCCCTCCTCTCCAGGACTTGGGAGACACAGAACCAAGGAGGGACATTCTAGTTCCAGGCCTGTGGCCAGCAGGTGACTTGGGACTGGGGCATTCACTCCCTCATGTGTTCATTTTAAACGTGCTAACCACGTGGCAACCCTGCAGAAGCACCCCGCAGAAGCATCCCGCAGAGGGGATCCATTGTGACCCCGCAGGTGGGCTGGTGCCCTTCCACATCATCCCTGCTGTGGCCCCTGCTCACTCCTGCAAATGAAGGCGCACAAGTGGCAGGGACCTCTCCATGGGGAGTGAGCACAGGTGAGCAAGGGTCATGATGACCCTGTTCACCATATATGCCCCATAGGAGACAGGGTCTGCTTGCCACATGCCTAGACTCACAATTGATGCACTGGACTCAACTGGAGTTTTCTGATTCTGTTGAGTGAATGGAAGGATGGATGGGTGGACAAAGAAATAAAAGAGGGAAGGACACTTAGGGGGTGATGGCTGGATGGATGATGGATGATGAATGGATTGATGGATGGAGGGTGGTTAGATGAATGGCTGGCTGGCTGGATGGATGGGTAGACAATGGAGGGATGAATGATGGGTGGATATGTGGATGGATGGATAATGGAGGATGGATGATAGATGGGCGGATGATGGATGGATAGATGGATGATGGATGGATGGATGGATTGATGATGGATCGATGGATGATGGATGGATGGATGGATGATGGATGAATAAATGGATGATGGATGAATGGACAATGGATGGATGGATGATGGAATGATGGCTGATGGATGGATGGATGGATAATGGAGGGATGAATGACGGGTGAATATGTGGTTGATTGGATGAACAGAACTAAGAGAGGGTAAGCGGGTGCATAGATGGACAGAGAGATAAAAGAGAAAGGCAGGTAGGTAGGTGGGTGGATGGAAGAGGGCTGGGGGCGGGGACAGAAAAACAAGAGTGCTCACACACCTGAGAGTAGCATGACTCTTAGAAGCAGAAGACCCATTGGAAGGGACGGGAGCCCTGGGGCGGGGCATCCACCGCCCTCCACATCACCACCCAGCTCCAGCCCAGACCCCTGCCTCCCTCTTCGTACCTTTTTGGCCCCAAGCTTCAGTGCCTTCTTCCTGGCTTCCTCGAAGTCTTCCTTCTGGCCAATGTTGGCCTGAGGAGCAGAAGCAGAGAGGCCCCGTCAGCCCCTGGGGAGAGCCTCAGGTTCACGCCGTCCGCATACAGCAGCCCACACCCCTGATGCAGAGACAGCTTCCATTCCATGGACAAGTCACAGTAGGAAGGAAGAAGGACAAAGCCCAATGCCTGGAGAGGTGAGAATGTTCCAGGAGGCCAGACAGGGAGCTGGATTGCGGCGTGGTCTGGCCGGTGGCTTCCATGGGTTGGACACTGGCTGAGCCTGGCCCTGGTCACACAGGCCGCTGGGAGACAACCATTTGCTGTCTTTGTTAGGTCTAGGGTTCTCCTGAAACTCATCTGCCTCTTCCAGAAAAGTCTTCCCTGGCCAGTGCAAAGATTAGCTTGTCAGGGCCTGCCCAGCCCCCAGCTCTCCTCCCCAGGCAAGGACCACGCCTTGGCCATCCTAAGGCAGCTGAGGTGGGAGGCAGAGAGGCTCATGCTCAAGAACTTCCAGCTCTGTCCTTGTGGCTAATGCCCTGACCTCGGGGCCCCACTGACGGCCCCTGTCTAGACACTGGCATGCTTCCCGCTGCCTGGACTCTGGCCTGCTGCCCAGATCCCTACCCCGGCCCTAGCTCCCTGCATTCTGCTCACCAGACACTGGAGTCTTGCCAAAGCCCAGCTGTAGGGGCTTGTCAGAATCACATTCAGCTTTTAACTCCCCCAGGTGGTAGCCCAGGCGCCTAGACCGCCAGCTCCAGCTCTGACTGCCCCGCTGTGCTGCCTATGGTGACATGGATACACCCTGGGCTCTTTGCAGCCACTCAAGGCTGTGCTCTCACCCACCAGGTGACTGTGAGCAAAGTGCTTCTTCCCCTGGGCCTCACTTTCCCCAACCTGAATGACAAGGCCATTGGGCGCAGTTAGACATGGCATACTGGCTGCAAACGATGGCTCGTTTTGCAAGAGCTGCTCCTTGCCAAGCCCAGGGCAGGGCCCTGGGAGCCTCAAAGTTAAGTTTTGTCTGTCCAGAGATCCAACCTCACTTCCTCTGGAAACAGAACTTTCTTTCCTGGGTGGACCCCATTCCACAGGGATGGCGGGGAACAAATCCTGCCCTCTGTAGGAGTAGGCTCATGGCTCAAGCCCAGCACCCCATGGTGCAGCCATAGTGACTAATGCATGGTGGGTCCCCATGGGCCCCGCTATAAGAGCTACTGGCTGAGCCCTCCTTTCAGGTGGGCTATGAGGGTGACCATGAGCCTTGCCTGCCCTGTGGAGAGGTCATGAATGAAGCCACGTAGCGCTGGAGACAGAACTGGAGAAGCACCTGGGTCCAGCCTTGCCTGAAGCCATCCTATCCCTGGACTTCTCAGTTATGTGAGCCAAGAATCGTCCTTTCCTTTTCCTTTTTGCTAAGTTGGTTTAAGTTGAATATCTAAACTTCACACCCAAGAGTCCTGAATAGCATAGCCACACGGAGAAGGACTCAGAGGCTGTGGCCAGGTTCAGTCAAAGAGGAGCTGGTTTGAGAGGGATGACCGCCATGGGCCCTGGATGGGGAAGTGACATCACATATAACCCGTTACCTATGACCTACTTCCCATCCCAGAACCAGGTGACCTCCCAGGATCATTCCAGCTCGGGATTCCACAATCTTTGCTGAATTACCACAGGCTGACAATGTACTCTGGAGATGGAAAAACTGGGTGTCTTCCCAGGGCGGGCAGCAGGTCCCAGCCCACCACCTCTGCAAGCAGCCTGACCCAGCAGCACTGCCAAGGTCACTTCTGTGCCCTCCCCCCACCCCCATCACCTGGCTCTGGAAGGCATTTCAAGGATGCCCAATTTACAGGTGGAGAAAGTGAGGCAGTACAATGAGAAGCTATTTTCCTAGTTCCAGTTCAAGACAGGCTTAGAGAGGAGAAGCCAGGCTTGAATGAATGACAGTGACAGACAGGCTGACAACCCGGGCAGAGGCTGGCAGACAGACAGACACCAGAAGACACCTAGGGCGCTTTCTCACCAGGTAGGCAATGACGTCATAGCCTTGTTCCTTCAGCCACACGAGGATGCAGGAGGTGTCCAGGCCGCCGCTGTAGGCCAGAACCACAGAGCCTTTGCTGGACATAGCGTCTGGGGGGAGTCAAGGAAGAACCTGAGTGACCCTGAGACAGCCAGTGCCCTCTGCCAGACCCTGCGGGCAGCCTAGCCCCGACCTTGGCCTTGGACAGCGTTGTCTCCTGGGCAAGGCACCATTGGAGGTCGGGACTGCCACCCCCAGCGACCCTGAGCTCGTACACTCTGCTCACAGCCCCATAGACCACGCTGGGGCCTGGGAATGCTGACTGCAGTCAGCATTGAACCTGATCTTGAACCTCTCTTGAACCTGATCCCCCAGCAGCGAAGGAAGGCGGCTGAGGCTGAGCAGTTTGGCGCAAGGCCAGGATGTGAAGAACGCACACAGGCAGATGTGGGAGGGGCCATGGCACTCAGACTCTGGCAGCTGACACATCCCCTGTCAGAGCTGCTCCTTGCCAAGCCCCGGGCAGGGCCCTGGGAGCCTCAGCCGGATCTCCCTGTGCACCTGAGCCCCCACTACAACCCCATGAAGTAGGCGTGGTCATCCCTACTGCGGAGGCAGACAGCAGGGCTCATGCTCAGAGAGGTCAGTGGCAGGCTCAGGGTCACAGAGGGCACACAGATCCCTGCTTCCCCAGCATGCAGTGCCGCCTCCCACCTGCAGGTGGAGCAGGACGCTGTGGGGCAGGCGCCCAGTCCCAGGCCCTCCTACCTGGAACCCCATGGAACCTTCACTGGTTGGAATTTTAGGCATCCTGTCTCTTTCCAAATGTGAGTACCTCTGAGACAGGGACCAGGGACCCTGAGCACCTCTAAATTCAACTCTGCCAATGCCCGGTTTGGAGGGGCTCAGAGAGCAGCTCCCCCAGTGTGCAGGTAGAGAAACTGAGGCCCAGGGAGGGAAGGATATAGGCAGAGGCCTAAGATCTCTGCAACCAGCGGAGCATCCCAGGGGCACAGACGGGAAGGCGGGCCCTCTGCCGCCTGGAAGCAGCTGCGGTCTCCCACCCTGAGGCCTCCGTCTCTTGGTCTTTGCAGCCATGCTTCTTCCTCGGGGCCTCTCCCTGAATCCTGGGCTGTCCTTGAGCTCACCTTGCCTCCCCCACACGCCTCCCGCGGCCCTGAGCTTGGGTGCCGTTACGTGCCCACATTGCTGAACAGGAAACCAGGGTTAGGGAGACAAGGTCACCTGCCCCAGTCCAGCCTCCGTGGACACCTGGCCCCAGCACCCCACATTCCCCAAATGTTCAGGGCATGTTTGTTCTGCGTGGGAATGCTTCCATCTGAGTCTGACCAACGTGACAAGGTCAGAGTCACCCAGTGTCTTTATTAGACACTATTGCGGAAGTGGAACGCAGAAGGGTCCCCCCACCATCATCATTGCAGTGATGCAGGCGTTGCTATCCTGGGCGCTGTCCATGTGCCTGGAAGCTTGGGGAGGGGAAGTGGCTTTCCCAGGCCGCCCACCCTGTGCTTCAGAGCTGTGCAGCCAGGTGGCCTTTGAGTATGCAGTCCCGTGCATGTCACACAGGCCCACCTGCCAGTCAGCCGGGCTCACAGGCCCTGGCTGCCCTTTGGACTTAGAAGGGGAAGCACCTCATGGGCCAGGCAGTTGGGGCAGAGGGGGTGGCTCTGGTTGGGGCCCAAAACTTTCCCCCCTACTGGGAATTCAACCCCTTGCCAGGCCCTGAGTTGCAGGTGACTCAGCAGGCCCTGCCCCTGGAGCCAGCCGGTGGTACCCATGGCGACTGCAGCCAGGCAACTGGCCATCAGGATGGAGGGAAGGAGGGAGAAAGGGAGGCAGGGAGGACTGAGGAGGGCAGTACCTGGGATTGGAGAGGTCCCGACGTCTGGAGTCTGGAATCTGTCTTCACGGTGCAGGTGCAGTGAGCCACTCTGCAAAAGCAAAGCCTACTCAGTGGCCTGCAGGCAGTCCCGACCGTGCCAGAGGCCCTAAACCTTACCTCCTGGCCGTCCAATCCCCTGTGAGCAGCATCACGGAGTGGGGGAGGCCCAGGAGCCCCAGAGTCACCTATCCTGCCTCCTGTCCCCTGCCCCCTGCCCCCTGCTCCAGAAGGCATTCAGGAAATGTGTGTAAGCCTACCCCTATGTTTGTGTGTGATGAGGCGGGTGGTGTTTAAAACAGTTCCATTGCAGTCTAATTGACTTATCATAAATTGCATTTTTTTCATATCAGATGGGTAATGTGCCAACATCATAACAAAGTTTGAGGGTGGCACCTTGAGTGTGTCCGCGCGCGCGCGCACACACACACACACACACACACACACACACAAAAGAATGCCCAATCAGCACATTCATGAACTATCAAAAAAATCACATATTTGTGTCCAACTGAGCCAGTTTCAGCATGCAGATGTATCTGTGACACCGACACCACCGTCAAGGTAACGGACAGGTCTGTCTTAAGCCGAGCCTCTCCATTTGGGGTTATCCTCATTTTAGAGGCAGGAAAACCGGGGCTTGGGCTAAGGAAGTTGTCCTGTATCTTGTGTGACTGGTAGGCAGAAGAACCAGGACTCAAACCCAGAGCAGCTAAGCTCCTTAACCCACTGCTCATCGGTGCAAGACCACATCCCTCTCGGGCAGGCTCAGGGAAGGAAGTCCTGGGTGAGTGTGGTCTGACGATGCCAGCCCAAGATTCACCCAGCTCTGAGAGTGACCCCTGCTCCCGCCCCTCCCGCAGGCAGCTGGAGCCCAGAGGGTAGGTACGTTTTGTTGTTTTGTTTTTTGAGACAGAGTCTCACTCTGTTGCCGGGGGTGGGAGTGCAGTGGCACCATCTCAGCTCACCCAACCTCTGCCTCCCAGGTTCAAGCGATTCTCTTGCCTCAGCCTCCCGAGTAGCTGGGATTACAGGTGCACACCACCAGGCCCGGCTAATTTTTGTGTTTTTAGTAGAGACGGGGTTTCACTATGTTGGTCAGGCTGGTCTCAAACTCCTAACTTTGTGATCCGCCCACCTCAGCCTTCCAAAGTGCTGGGATTACAGGTGTGAGCCACTGCACCTGGCTCTGTCTTAAATGAACAAAAAGAAACCAGTGAGCCCCCGCAGCCTGCCAGCTTGTATCTGGGCAGGTGTGGGCTCTGAGGCCTTCAGCCTCTGGGGCTGAGCAATGTGAAGTGGTGCATGGACCTGGTGTGTGTACCTGAGACTGTGTGTGTGTTCGTGTGTGCACCTGGGGGTGTGTACCTGAGAGTACACACTGTGTGTGCACACATGTGTGTTTGTGACGTGTCTGGGCTTGCACATGTGTGCCTGTGTGCGTGCACATGTGTGTGGGTGTTGGGGCCTGTGTGTGCATGCAGAGAGATGAGCTGGGCAGATGGGCCTGAGAAAATGATGTAATCAGACAGCAACGTGGCTCCTGCCCTCCCAGCAGCTGTGGGGCACCCTCCTCCCTCAGCCTCAGCAGGCCCCTGGGCTGCATTTGAGGCCTGAGCCAAAAAGGAAATGAAATGGAAGGCTTGATGTCCGGGAGGGAGTGACAGGGAGAGAAGGCACCACAGCCACCATCCAGCGAGTGCTCGCTCCAGGCACAGCACAGAGGTCAAGGTCACCAGACATGGGCTTCAGCTCTCTAGCCTAACTCCTCAGCTGCAAAGTGGGGGTGCGAACAGCCTGCCCTCCACAGGGCAACTGTCAGGATTCAGTGAGATGCTGGGGAAGGAGCCTGAACTGGGCACCAAACATGTGCCCACTAAGCTCTGTGCCCCACGGCCATGGCTGACCTCAGCCACGTTCCTGGCTTTCGAAGCCTCAGTTTCCCCGTCTGCACAACCTAACAGCCCTCTGGGTTCTGACACTCCGGGACACTGGGCTTTCTTCCTGGGAGCGGTGCCTGGAAGGTCCTGGCTGAACTCAGCCTCCCCTAGTCCCAGCCCCACCCCCACCACACCCCCCAGAAAGTGCCATGGCAGGTTTTCCAGCTCCCAGGCAAATGCCCACTGCCCCCAGCTCCCAGTGCCAGCCCAGCCCTCCTTTACCAGAAGAGACACCTGGGAGGAGGGAAGGTGACCTCGCATCAAGGTACCAGAGCCACCTGGCTTTCCTTGGCATGGCATTCTCTCTGGCCCCAGCCACAGCCGTCTGGCCAACTTCCAGCCAACAGGCCAGGCTGGTGCTCACTTGACACTAAGGAAAACTCGTGCTGCTTGAAAATGTCAGAGCTGGAATGATGACATGAGCAGATACTACATTCAGTCACAGGTGCGTCATCTCAAGGTGGAGACTATTTAGAGGAGGGCGTGGAGGCTAACCGGCTGGCCACGGTGACAAGCTAGTGGCTTCAAACCCAGTCTGAGTGCAGGCCACCTGCTCCTCCCTGCACTAGGCCCTACGCTCCCTGGCTCCTGGGAGACCTCGGATCCTCTCCCCTTCACTCATGATTCAGGAGTGAAACCTGGCCAACCTGCCCTGTATTTCTCTTTTTTTTTTTTTGAGATGGAGTCGTGCTCTGTTGCCTGGGCTGGAGAGCAGTGGCGTGATCTTGGCTCACTGCAACCTCCGCCTCCTGGGTTCAAACGATTTTCATGCCTCAGCCTCCCAAGTAGCTAAGACTACAGGTGGCTACCCGAGCTAAATTTTGTTTTCTTAGTAGAGATAGGGTTTCACCATGTTGGCCGGGCTGGTCTTGAACTCCTGACAAATGATCCACTCACCTCAGCCTCTCAAAGTGCTGGGATTACCGGTATGAGCCACCGTGCCCAGCCCGTTCCCTGTATTTCTCTGGGGAGCCTAAGTGCTACAGCTCAGTCCCATGGGAGGTTCCCCTGCAAGCCTTCTCTGACATTCTAACTCAGCTGAGCTTGGTTTGTCTTTGGTCATGGAAGAAGAGCACATTCATTCATTCAACTTATATCCAGAGCTGAAGCCACTGGAACCTGGTGCCTGGTCTACCCCAAGTCTGGGGAGGGAGCCAGGCCCTGGAAGATCAGCTTTGCCCAAAACTACATCAGAAATCTGAGCCTTAGACTCTGAATTCCGACGAGGTTACCTCTTTCCACATGGTTGCCCAGTGCCCACAGGCAAGCCACTCACTTCAGGGGCTGTGTGGTCAGTGCTCAGATGAAGCGTCTGGTTGACTTGGCTGGCCTCCTTCACCCACGGGGCAAAGATGAGATGGGACGGGTGGGGAGAGGTGGGGGGGTGCAGTGGGGGGTTCTGGGCCTGGCTTCACCCCAAGGCTCCTGGGGCCCTGGGGCCTGCTTGCCAAGTGCTCAGGAACAGAGGGACTGCTGAGAGGGAGGCCTCCTCTTCCCCTTCACCACGTGCTTGCCCCCCTACTCAGGGGCTCAGATTCATTCACTTGATCCACCCACACAGAGCAGAACCAGAATTACTTCTCAGCACAGTGCACAGATGGCCCCTCCAGGACAGACCCCTGCCCCCACACCCAAGCTCGCCACCCCAGGCCCTAGGCCAAAGGGGTCTGGGAGAGGGAGGGAGTTTGGAATGGAGGCTCCTCCAGTTCCTGCTCCTAGCAGAGCTTCCCAGCCGTGGCAGCTTCTCCCTCCATCCCATCAGAACCTAACCTCACAGTTATTGTGCAACTGGGCCCAGGCCCAGCGCTCAACAGTCCAGAGAGCCCTTAGCAGCCTCACTCTGTAGATGTATCCCGAGCCCTCAGCGCCAGCCAGCTCTAACAGACTGAAGCTTGGGGGCCAGGCGCCTCTGGTGGGTGGAGCCTGTAATCACAGCACTTTGGGAGGCCTGAGGGAGGTGGATGGCTTGAACCCAGGAGTTCGAGACCAGCCTGGGCAATATGCACATCTCTGATACATTTTTAGAAAGAAAAGAAAAAGAAACGGAAGCTTGGGAAGCTGGAGGCTGAGCCAAGCCCTGACCAGCCCTCTCCATCACTGGGCGCGTGCGGGCTGGGAGCAAGAGGATCCAAGCCCAGGTCCCCTCCATCTTCATCTACCCCGAAGAGGACAGGTCTGTTCCTGCACTGAGACCTGTAGCCGGACCCGGCTGCTTTGCTCGGGAGGGGACACGCCACTTCTCAGAAAAGAATACTGAGGCCAGGGCAGCCCTCGTCAGGAACAGCCCGGGCGGACTACGAGAGGAGTTTCCTCTCTTTCACAATGACCCTGCCTCCCTGGATAGCGTAGCCTCCCAGGGGCCAAAGGCAACAGTAGCCAGGAGGGAGGATATTCCTGGCAGGTTCCCTCCCACAGAGCCCAGCCCAGGCCAGCAGGAAACCGCCGCGAAGCCGCCAGCCCCACCGGGGAGGGCCAGGGCCAGGTAGCTGCTGCCACCTGCAGGGAAGGGATCCAGGGCCACCATACCCATCTGACCGGGGTGAACTAAGGCTCAGGGTAAAGCGATACGTCCAAGCCCCAGAGGGGCTGGAATCGGTGGAGACAGACGGCGAGTGGGAGACGGGGAGAGAGAATCAGGAAATCCCCCCCCCGCCCTACCCCACGCCCCGCACAAGCTCCGGACTCCTCCGGTCTCCGTGTGGGGGCTTCACGACACAGAGGAAGCCGGATCCTAGAAAGAGTCCAGAAAGGACGCGGCCGCGCAGGGAACAAACAACCCGACCCGCTCTCGGACTCGGGGACTCGCGCCCCCGCAGCGTCCCCCAGGCTCCAGGAACCTGGAATCCGGCGCCAGGCGTCTAAGCAGCAGGAGCCCCTACCCTCCCGCCTCGGTCCCAGTTCCCAGCGAGTGGCGATCGGGGGTCCGCCCCCTGCCCCCGCGGGCCCCGGAGCGCGCGTCCCCTCCGCCTCCTCGGCGGGGTCGGGGGAGGGGGTGCCCTCGGCTAGGGAGTGGCCAGCGAGAGGGGCCGGGGGCTCCTTACCGGGCCCGGGCAGCCGTGGCAGGCGACAGAGCAGGGCCGGCACGGGTGTGCATCCCGGGTTATAAGCACAGGGCCCGGGGGCAGGGCCGGGGACCCGGGCCACGTGGGGGGACGGGCGCAACAGACTCCGCCCCCGGACCCGGCCCCAGTCTGGAGCCGCTCAGCTTCCACAGCCACACCCTCGCCATCCCCGGCCTCTTCCCCACCTCCATCCGCCTCCTCCCAGGTCCCCGCCTGGGCCCGGCGCCCGCTCACCATCCCAGGGGCGCGCGGGCCGGGGCGCAGGTGGCGCGGGGCTCCTGGTTCCGGCCCATGGGCTGGCGGCGCCACGGAAGGCGGCAGTGGCTGCGACCCGCGTAACTGGGGGTGGAGGTGTGGCTGCAGCCATCCTTCCAGAGACCTGCTGCCGGGCCCTGGGAAAGCGTTCAAACACTTCGAGGTGGGGGTGGGGATAAGAGTTCCACGGGCGGGCGTAGGGAGCTCCGAGCTTACTTCCATGCAGTGGCGGCAGCCCGGGCCCTCCGCAGCCCCCAGAGCCCCTCCCTACCCGCCGTCGCCCCCGGGAGCCGAGTACGTTTGAGAAGCCAGAGGTGAGCTGGCGTGGGAAGGCCGGGCTTTCATACCTTAGGCCAAGGCTGGTGTCTGGCTGTCTTCTCAGGGCCTGGCACCTGCCCAGACTCCAGAGGGCATCCAGTAAGCAGTAAGTAAAAGACCGTCTGGCTGCGAACTCCCTGGACAGGAGAGAAGGCTGAGGTTCAGAGTGGTGAAGTCTCTCGCTTGTAAAAAGCAGCTGGGAGCTGTGACCCCAGGCCGGCCTTCAGAAGTTTCTCTGCATCAGGAGTTTCCCAACTTGGTCTGCTGGCTCCAAAGCTCTGATCACTGCAACCACGGCCCCAGTAAAACAGCAGGTCCTGGGACCCCATCCAAGGCAGTCGCTCTATAGTGAGCATTGATCCCAGAGGGGAAGACTCCTCGTCCTCAGCCGGCTCTGAACCTGGGGAGCTGGGAGCCCCAAGCCTTGCCCAGCCGCTACCCTGGAGTCACGCTCCTTTTAATCACCATCCACTCTCAGCCCCTCTGCAAGCCCCTTTGCCGGCCAGCACCCCCCACCCGCTCAAGTGCGTGGCCAGCAGCAGTAGCTGTGAGTCCTTCTAGATGGAAAAAGGAATCAAACCAATTCATAAACAAAGCCACAGCTCAATTCTCTCTTAAGCCCCTTAGTTCTCTGCCACCTAAACCTGGGAGGTGGCCCCTGATGATAAGAGGGCCTCCAGTGAGCCACGTGGGGCTGGGTGCATGTGGTGGCTTGAGGCCCCTTCCAGCTGGGAGGCGGCTTCACAACTGGCCCCCTCAGCCCTCTCACAGGACCAGCCTGGGGCCTCATGGAGCCCCTGGGCCTTCCACACTAGCAGGAGGCAAGTGAGGAACACCCATTAAACACCCTTGCAGCAGCTGTGTGGTCTTAGGGCGGACACTCCCCACCACAGCCTGTTTTCTCATTGGTAGGGCTGCCCCGGAGAGAGCAAGCATTCTGTTTTCACCATCACTATGACCCTGTATGAAGTACCTGTGATTGCTATCCCCATGGTACAGGCAGAAACCTGCCGCACAGAGAGACAGTGTATCTTTCCCAAGGCCACACAGCATATCAGGGGCAGAGTGGAGCAACAATCTAGCATCTGAAGCTCTGGCCCAAACCCTCTGCTCTAGTTCCAGCCTGAGCTAAACTGAGGTCACAGTCCCCGGGTCATGGGCTGCCGGGACCTTTACTCCCTGCCGCAGAAATCGTTCCAGCCTAGGGGACAAACCCTTCCTGACGCACAGGCACCGGTGACATGAGGGGCAGTGAGGTCACAGCTCTCCTGAGAAGAAAACAGGGACCGAAACTGCCAGCAGCCCCCGCCCCACCCTCCTGCCACCAACATCGGAGTGAGTGGTTGCCCAGAGGCAGAGGCCAAGGTGGGGGAGGACTGGCCAGCGCCTAAATGAGCTGTATTCTACCTGCACCCCTCTATCGGCCAGGTGGACCTACAACCCTGCCCTGGCCCTCAACCTGCAGAGCAGTGCTGGGGGCCAAAGTGGGGCGTGGCCCGAGGGGATTCCCCCATCTGACGCTGGGCCTCCCACGGCCTTTGACTTTCAGCTTACCACCTGCCCACACGTGGGCCAGGGCTCCGCCAGGAGCCTTTGCACCTTCTAGGTAAGTGATCTTGGTGACATTCCTAAAAACAGAGCAGCAACTAGGCCTGAGCAGGTGGAGAAACAGAGGCACTGGATCTGAGACACTCATATATTCTTTTTTTATTATTTGGAGTCTCACTCCATCACCCAGACTGGAGTACAGTGGCACGATCTCGGCTCACTGCAGCCTCCGCCTCCCCGGTTCAAGCGATTCTCCTGCCTCAGCCTCCTGAGTAGCTAGGACTACAGGCCGGCCACCACATCAGGCTAATTTTTGTATTTTTACTGGGTTTCACCATGTTCGCCAGGCTGGTCTTAAACTTCTTACTTCAGGTGATCCGCTCTGAGAGGGGTTTTTTTTTTGGTTCTTTTGTTTTTGTTTTTTGAGACAAAGTTTCACTCTGTCACCCAGGCTGGAGTACAGTGATGCGATCTCAGCTCACTGCAACCTTCACCTCCTGGATTCAAGGGATTCTCATGCCTCAGCCTCCCAAGTAGGTGGGATTACAGGCATGCACCATCACACTTGGCTATTTTTTGTATTTTCAGTAGAGATGGACTTTCACCATGTTCACCAGGCTGGTCTCAAACTCCTGGCCTCAAGTGATCCACCCACCTCAGCCTTCCAAACTTCTGGGATTACAGGTGTGAGCCACCATGCACAGCCTTATTAACTATTCTTATGCGAGTACCATACCACACATTGATTACTGTAGCTTTACAGTAAACCTTGAAGTCAAATAGCATATATTCTCCAACTTTGTTCTTTTGTAAAACAATTTTGGCTATTCTAGGTCCATTCTTATGCTGCTATGAAGAGATACCCGAGACTGGGTAATTTATAAAGAAAAGAGGTTTGATTGACTCACAGTTCCACATGACTGGAGAGACCTCAGGAAATGTACAATCATGGCGGAAGGCACCTCTTCACAGAACAGCAGGAGAGAGAATGAGTACCAGCAGGAGAAATGCCAGATGCTTATAAAACCATCAGATCTTGTGAGACTCACTTATTATTACGAGAATAGCATGGGGGAAGAAACGTCCCCCATGATCCGACTACCTCCACCTGGTCCTGCCCTTGACATGTGGGGATGATTACAATTCAAGGCAAGATTTAAGTGGGGACACAGAACCAAACTATTTTCATATAAATAGTGGAAACAGTTTATCAGTTTATGTAAAAAGCCTGCTGGGATTTTGACTGGGAATTACAATATATTATTACGTATCAGTTTGGGAAGAGTAGACATATTGACACTGTTGCGTTTTTCAATTCATGAACATGGTATGTCTATTTATTTAGATTGGCTTAAATTTCCCCAGCAGTTATTCATTCAGAAATATTAATTGCTATATATGTGAACAATGGGAAAGGACCTAAAACAGGTCAATCTGTAGGAGGCTATATTTTGAGATGATCTTTATTTGTGGTGATTTCAATGTTTAGTTTAAACTAGAGGTGTAGCTCTAAGATATATTCAAGTATATACAGTTGACCCTTAAACAACATAGGTTTAAATTGTGTGGATCTACTTATATGCAGACTTGCTACTGCCTCTGCCACCCCTGAGACAGAAAGAACCACCTCTCTTCTTCCTCCTCCTCCTTAGCCTTCTCAAGGTGAAGACGTTGAAGATGAAAGCTTTATGATGATCCACTTCCACTTAATGAACAGTAAATATATTTTCTCTTCTTTATGATTTTCTTAATAACATTCTTTTCTCTAGGTTACTTTTATTGCAAGAAGACAATATATGTAATATATATACAAAATATGTGTTGATCAACTGATTATGTTATTGGTAAGGTTTCCAGTCAATAGTGGTTTTTTTGTAATTAAGTTTTGGTGGAATCAAAGGTGATACTCAGATTCTCAACTGTGCAAGGTGGTCAGCACTCTTAACCCCTGTGCTTTTCAAGGTCAACTGTATTCTTGAGTGTCAGAAAACTGTTCCTTTAGTTGATGTTAAATCCCAGTCAAGAATCTTTTCAACATAGAGACTAGCAGGACCCAGAGCTGGAAGAGCTGGAGTTTCATAAGGTCTCTGCAGGTGACAAGAGACCTTATGAAGTCTCCACACTTTGCAAGTGTTCCAAATGGAGCAGGTTGGGGTAGACATCCTCCACATAGGACACAATATGTAGCCATCATGGAATGGTCTGGGGTCTGTGGCATTGGTGTGATCAAGGCTACTTCTGATGTGAGAAGAGATAGAGTTTCTTGAGATGACATGTATCCTCTGAGATAAATACTTTATTGGACACCTTGGATGACTGGCCAGGTGGAGGCCTGTTCCCAGGCAAAGCCTAAGTCTTCCATTCAGTGGAGGGAAAGACCTGGTAGGTTGATACATCTTTGTTGGGTAGTATAAAAGTCCTCAATTTCTTTATTTTGTTTTTTGGGTTTTTTTTTTTTTTGTATTTTGTGATATATCTTAGTTATACATATTTTGGGGAACACGTGATGCTTTGATCCTTGTATACAATGTGTAATGATCAAATCAGGCTAAGTCTTTCATTACAGTGGTGGTGCCGAGAGATCCATCTTGGTTCAGATGTCTGAGCAATGTTTTATGGATTTCAGTGTACAAGTCTTGCCTATCTTCCATCAAATTTACTTCTAAGAACTTTAATTTTTTTAATGCTTCATAAATGATATTTTAAATTTTATTTTCCAATTGTTCCCAGTATATAAAATCAATTTTTGTATATTAGCCTTATATTCTGCAACCTTGTTAAATTTACTGATTGACTCTAGCAGATTTTTGTAAATACTTTAGGATTTTCTAGGTAGACAGCAATGTTGTCTATGAATAGAGACAGTTTTACTTTCCCCTTTATTACCTTTATACCTTTTTTTCTTGCCTTATTGCAATGATCAGTATCCCTAATAGAATGTTGAATAGAATTGGTAAGAGTAGCTATTCTTGCCCTGTTCATGATCTTAGAGAAGAGCATTCATTCAGTCTTTCATCATTAAGTACAATGTTAGCTGTACATTTTTCATAGGTTTTTTTTTTTTGTCAGAAGTTCACTTTTCTTCCTAATTT
This sequence comes from Cheracebus regulus, assembly GCA_963574635.1. Lineage (NCBI taxonomy): Eukaryota > Metazoa > Chordata > Mammalia > Primates > Pitheciidae > Cheracebus > Cheracebus regulus. The sequence goes on along the minus strand of CAUYQU010046000.1, from coordinate 98,188 downwards.
GTTGAAAGATTTTTACATAAGTAGGTACTGAGTTTTGTCAAATGTCATTTCTACATCTATTGAAATGATCATATGATTTTTCTTCTTTATTATATAAATGTGGTGAATTGGCTGGGCAGGGTGGCTCACGCCTGTAATCCCAGCACTTTGGGAGGCAGAGGTGGGTGGATTGCCTGAGGTCAGCAGTTCAAGACTAGCCTGACCAACATAGTGAAACCCCGTCTCTAAAGAAAAAAAAAGAAGAAGAAGAAGAAATGTGGTTTGATTATATTGATTATATTCATTGGCTTTATTATATTATATTGATTGGCTTTCAGGTGTTGAACAAAACTTGTATTCCTGGAAAAAAATTATATGTCAAGTTATTTTTAAGGAAAAAAAGAAGAGACAGAGGGGAATCTTTGGGTTAAAAGAGATATAAATGATAAAATGAAGGCTGGGTGTGGTGGCTCACGCCTGTAATCCCAGCACTTTGGGAGGCTGAGGTGGGCAGCTCTGCTCAGGCCAGGACTTTAAGACCATCCTGAGTAACATGGTGAAACCCTGTCTCTACTCAAAATACAAAAAAATTAGCCAGGTATCATGGCATATACCTGTAATCCCAACTACTCAGGTGGCTGAGGCACAAGAATTGCTTGAACCTGGGAAGCAGAGGTTGCAGTGAGCCAAGACAGAGATTACAGTGAGCCAAGATTGCACCATCGCACACTCCAACCTGGGCACAAAGCATGCTGTGTCTCAATAAAATAAAATAAAATCAATCACAATGTGTAGACCTCATTTGGATCCTGATTTCTTTTACGTGCCAAAAAAATATTTTTATAAGCAATTGGAAGTTTGAACACTGATGAGATCATCAGTAACAGCAAGATAGACTGACTATTGAATTTTTAGGTGTAATAATAATGATATTGTAGTTACTTTTTTTTTTTTTTTTTTGAGACAAGGTCTTCCTCTGTCTCCCAGGCTGGAGTGCAGTGGCACAATCTTGGCTCACTGCAGCCTCCACCTCCTGGGCTCAAGTGATCCTCTCACCTCAGCCTCCTGAGTAGCTGGGATTACAGGCATGTGCCAACCCACCTGGTTAATTTTTGTATTTTTAGTGGAGATGAGGTTTCACCATGTTGCCCAGGCTGATCTTGAACTCCTGGCCTCAAGTAATACCTTGACCTCCCAAAGTGCTGGGATTACAGGCATGAACCACTGCACTCAGCTTGTAGTTATATTTTTATTGAAAGATTTGTAAGGTTTCAGAGCTATATCCTGCAATATTAGTGAATAAAATGGTTTCTTAAGTAAGTTTTTGATGGTCCCCATGACTCAAGCTCAAATCTCAATGCCTGTACCTCCTCCTCTGCCCTCACCCACTGCACCGCTGCTACCCTCCTGCCTGCAGCGTTCTCTCCACCCATTGCTCCTTAGTGACGCCTCTCTTAGCCTTTCCCTCCCCACCAGATCAGTTATTTGTCATAAGCTCTGATGCTGGCACAGAGCAGCGGGCTGAGGGCTCCAGCAAGAAAATGGAAGAATGTTAGTGCTCTGGTACCTGCTGTCTCCTCACTGCTGTTGTCTTGGCCTGGACGACGGTGACCTCTCACATGCACCTCTGCAGGAGACACCTCACCTACCTTCCTGCCTGTGCTCACCATCCCACATCCGCTCTGCTCCATGCTCCACGTGGGGGCTTTTCTTTTTTTCTTTTTCTTTTCTTTTTTTTTTTTGAGACGGAGTTTCAGTCTTGTTACTCAGGCTGGAGTGCAGTGGCACAATCTCTGCTCACCGCAACCTCCACCTCCCAGGTTCAAGCAATTCTCCTGCCTCAGCCTCCCAAGTAGCTGAGATTACAGGCATGCACCACCATGCCCAGCTAATTTATTTGTATTCTTAGTGGAGACAGGATTTCTCCATGTTGGTCAGGCTGGTCTCGAACTCCCAATCTCAGGGGATCCGCCCACCTCGGCCTCTCAAAGTGCTGGGATTACAGCCATGAGCCACCACATCCGGTGCCAGGGGGCATTTCTAAGAGAAGAAAAAAAGCTCAGAGAAGGAAGCCATTTATCTCATCTCACACAGCCTGGAAGGGAAGAGAAGGACTTTACCCAGGCCCATCTGACTCCAGAGCCCTGGGCTCTGACCACCAGGCTTTCCTGCCTCCACTTTCCAAGAAAGGGGATAGAGAGAGAGGGTCAGGGACAGCTGAAGACAAGGGCCCTTGGCAACTGAAGACCTGAGAGCCAAAAAGCGAGTGTCAGTTCAGCCTCCTGCCGCCCCACTTTTTCCTCCTTTTCCATTTGAGGCTATGGAGGGGAGGTCAGAGGGAAGGAGTGACTTTCCTCTGCTCCATGCTCTAATTGCAGCCAGGGGGCTTTTCTGAGAGTCAGCTTTGACCTTTTGTTTTTTTGTTTGTTTGTTTTTTTGTTTTTTTTTGAGAGGGAGTCTCACTCTGTCGCCCAGGCTGGAGTACAGTTGTGCAATCTCTGCTCACTGTAACCTCCACCTCCCAAGTTCAAGCACTTCTCCTGCCTCAGCCTCCAGAATAGCTGGGATTACAAGTGCCCACTACCACACCTGGCTTTTTTTTTTTTTTTTTTTTTTGAGATGGAGTTTCGCTCTGTCGCCCAGGCTGCAACTTCTGCCTCCTGGGTTCAAGCGATTCTCCTGCCTCAGCCTCCTGAGTAGCTGGGATTATAGACGCACGCCACCACACTGGCTAATTTTTGCATTTTTAGTAGTGACAGGGTTTCACCATGTTGGTCAGGCTGGTCTCAAACTCCTGACTTCGTGATCCACCCACCTCAGCCTCCCAAAGTGCTGAGATTATAGGCGTGAGCCACCATGCCTGGCCACACCTGGCTAATTTTTGTATTTTTAGTAGAGACGGGGTTTCCCCATGTTGGCCAGGCTGGTCTAGAATTCCTGGCCTCAGGTGAGATCAGTGCTGAGATTACAGGCGTGAGCCACTGCACCCCGCCTCAGCGGTAACTTTTATGGCCACTTGAACAGCTGCAGAGCAAGCTTAGTGGATGTGATCTTATCAAATGCCCCCAGCCACCTAAAGGCATAGATAGAGCCAGTGCACAGAGCCCTGGAGTAAACTCCCTCCCGCCCATCCTCTCTAGCCTCTGCCATCCAAGGGCTCTCTGCCTGCTAAGTGTGAAGGGGCCTGGGTGTGTAGATGCTTCTAGGTAGTTGGCACCAGAAGCTACTTTGCCGCTGCCCAAGCCTGGGCATTGGCCCCAGGGACAGAGAGCATCCTCCAGGCCAGACCCCAGGTTGCCAGTCCCCGCCCACAGGAACACAGAGTCCAGTTGTCGGGTTCTTGGAAAATCTACATCAGGGAGTTTAATGAGCGACCTGCAGGCCTGTTTTCCACCCCTGACGGTGCAAACAGACTCTCAGAGGTCAGGTGGCACCAGGGGGCTGGGCAGCTTGGACAGGATCTCAGCCAATGACAGCTAGCAGCTGGAAACAGAAGTGGCAAACACACTTCTTGGGTGGAAAATGCTCTGGCTCTGGCAGCGGCTTGCTTTCTCCCCTGCTCCGGAACCATCCTTGGGGTGGGGTAAGCAGCTGGAGTGTTCGGGGGGAAGGGACTGGGTCAGAACCTGGCTCCAAGGCCTGGCCTACCTTGGGCTTTCTGTGTGATCGTGAGCAAGTCACTCCTTCCCTCCGGCCTCCACGCCACAGCCTCAAATGGAAAAGGAGGAAAAAAGTAAGGAGGAGGGGGCTGAACGCACACTCCCTTTTTGGCTCTTCAGGTCTTCAGTTGCCAAGGACCCTTGTCTTCAGCTGCCCCGACCCTCTCTCTCTATCCCCTTCCTTGGAAAGTGGAGGCAGGAAAGCCTGGTGGTCAGAGCCCAGGGCTCTGGAGTCAGATGGGCCTGGGTTGAGTCCTTCTCTTCCCTCCAGGCTGTGTGAGATGAGATGAGTGGCTTCCTTCTCTGAGCTCTTATTCTCTCATTTGTGACATGGGGACACTGTGTCTTGGCTCTGGAGCTCCTGGGAGAACTAAATAAACCCACGTCTATAAGACACTGGATAGAGACTCAATGAATCGTAGTTTTACAAACATGGAAGGCCTGGGTGAGATTGGGAGCCCCTGCAGGAGACAGCAGGGGTGAGAGAGGAGTCCTCTGCCCCTCTGCAGGTCTCCACCTTTGAATCGCCTCTGCCCCAATCTGTGTCTGCAAAGTCCCCAGCTCCATAAAATATTAACAGCCCAGCCAAGAGCAGGGCTCCAGTTCTGACCCATTGATCCCTGGAGTTGCACAAAGAGGGGCGTTCAGCCCAAGCAAGGCCCTCACAGATTGACCCTGGACTAAGAGGGGACAGGAAGGCCTGGGAAGCCCCTCCCCCATTTCCCGCCTCCTGTAATCTCTCCACCCAGAAGTCACTGGTTTAAAGCAGAGATCAGCGAACTCTGGTCTGAACTTGGTTTTGTAAAGTCTGCATGCAAACTAAGAATGGCTTTTGCATTTGTAAATGGCTGAAAAAAATCAAAAGAAAAATAATATTTCATGACACATGGAAATGATCATAAACTTGAAATGTAAGTGTCCACAAATAAAGTTTTATTGGAACACAGCCGTGCCCATCTGTTCACAAGTTCTCCGGGGCTGCTTCTGCACTGCAATGGCAAAGGTAAGTCGTGACAGAGCCGGAATGTCCCACAAGGCACAAAGTAACTACTCTCTGGCCCCTAACAGAAAACCTTTGCACACTGGTTTAAAGGAACCCTGCAGGAAGAAGCACCCGAAGGTTCTGTTGGGGCTGTTAGGTGGGAATCAAGAGTCCCCATTTGGCTACTAACCAGTCACACCTTAGTCAAGTGACTCGAGCATGTCTCCTCCCTGTACACCCCTTTCTCTGTAAAATGGGCACAGTGATTTCTTACCTGTGTACCAAGGACAGCTTGTTTTAGACAGCCTGATTGTTGTTCGCCCCTAAGAGGAAATAATCAAGACAACTTTCTTGTTGCCCAGATGAGAGGGAGGGGACACTTATGGGGAGATGACCATGTCACACTGAGTAGAAGGAACAGGGAGAGAGGAACTCTTTTCTTCACAACCATATGAAAAAGACAATCTCTCTCTCCTAGAGGCTGTGTCAGGGGCAGCTGGCAACAAAGAGGTCACCCAGACAGGGGCGGCTGCCAGCTGGGGCAGAAGGGCAGGAGCGGGAGGAGGAGGAGGAGCAGCAGCGTGTGGGCTTCTGCCAAGCTCGGCTTCACCTGCACGCCTTCCAAGACCCAGAACCTGGAGGTAGGCCAGCACGCAGACATGCAATGACTTTTTAAAAGACCATTTCCTTTAGAGATGAGGTCTTGTTCTCACCCAGGCTGGAGTGCAGTGGCCAAATCATAGCTCGCTATAGCCCCAAACTCCTGGGCTCAAGCGATCCTCCCACCTCAGCTTCCGGGGTAGCCGGGACTAAAGGCATGTACCATCACACCTAGCCACACATTTACTCTTGTCTCTCCCCAGCTCACTCATCAAAGCCAAAGTCCCTGTGAGGAAAGAAACCCCTCTTTCCTGTCTCTTGTCTCAAAGAAGGAGAACGTAAAAGTTGAGACATAAGCAGGCATGAGGTCAGTGGCCTGGAGGTTAAAGATTAACCTCCCCCCCAACCTTAAGGTCTCAGGCGGTCTCAGGTGATCCTAAGGGTGGGGGCGATATGGAGAAATGCCCTCTATTGCTTCCATTCAATCTTGCTCAAACCCCCACGGGTACTTCATTGATCACAACCCCCTCACATGTACTTTCTAAAACTGTAAACCCAAGGCCTTTTCACACGTAATATCTAGAGTTGTGAGCCTGTATACAGGCAGAGGTTTCCTTTGTTAGAGGAGCTTGGCTGTCAGGTAACTATGCCACCTTGCTCCTGCCGAATAAATCGCCCTTCCTTCCCAGTTCGGCATTCAAGAGGTCTGTTTATTGCAGCCGCTCCTGCTTCACTTACAGTGGCCCAAAGACCCCACAGGACCTGCCCCACCCCCTCAACCTTTCTGATCCAGTCTCCCTTTTCCTTTTCTCCCACCTCATTCACCTCCAGCCTCCCCAGCCTCCTGGCTGGACCCTCCTGCTTGATGGCCCTGACTACCTGCTGTCCCCTCTTTGGGAAAGCCCTTGCCCTCTATGGTGATGGACGTGTAACTTCTGCACCTTCTTCACGTCTCTTCTCAGGAGCCAGCTGCTCAGTGAGGCCTGCCCTGACAGCCTATTAAAAACTACCCCAGGGGGACTCACATCTAATCCCAGCACTTTGGGAGGCCGAGTCCAGTGGACCGCTTGAGGTCAGGAGTTCGAGACCAGCCTGGCCAACATGGTGAAACCCCGTCTCTACTAAAAATACAAAAATTAGGCTGGGCGTGGTGGCTTATGCCTGGAATCCCAGCACTTTGAGAGGCCAAGGTGGGCAGATCACCTGAGATCAGGAGTTCAAGACCAGCCTGGCCAACATGGAGAAACCCTGTCTCTACCAAAAATACAAAATTAGCTGGGTGTGGTGGCACATGCCTGTAACCTCAGCCACTCTCTTGAACCCGGGAGGCGAAGGTTGCGGTGATGGTGCCATTGTACTCCAGCCTGGGCAACAAGGGTGAAACTCCATCTCAAAAAAAAAAAAAAAAAAATTAGACAGGCGTGGTGGTGCATGCCTGTGGTCCTGGCTACTCAGGAGGCTACTCTTGAGCCTGGGAGGCAGAGGTTGAGGTGAGCTGAGATCACGCCACTGCACTCTAGCCTGGGTGACAGAGGGAGATCCTGTCTCAAAATAATGATAATATCACATTGGGATTTTGCTAAGGGAGATTTTAGGTGTTCTTGCCACAAAAATAAGCATACACGAGATGATGGATTTTTTTTTTTTCAAGCTCACCCAAAATCTCAAATGGATATATTAATTAGTTTGACTAATCATTTCATTATGTATATCAAAGCACCATGTTATATGCCTTACATATGTACAATAAAACATTATTAAGAATTAATATAGGCTGGGCGTGGTGGCTCACGCCTGTAATCCAAGCACTTTGGAGGCCAAGGTGGGCAGATCACCTGAGGTCGGGAGTTCAAGACCAGCCTGACCAATATGGTGAGATCCTGTCTTAAAAAAAAAAAAGAATTAATATAGAGGCCAGGTGTGGGTCAAGATGGCGGGGGGAGACCTGTGTTCATTCTAGCTCAATAATTCTAAGCTTGCTTGGCTCAGAGGACACTGAGGTTTACACACTGAACTAAACTACATTATTGGTGCAGTTAATTAGAAATCAAGCGGCACTGGGAGGCCTAAGGTAAAGACCATCTGAGAATGCAGTGACGCCGGGGACACCTCGGGGTGGCTGCAGAGCAGGGAATACTGCTCTGGTCCCACGAATGCCTTCTCAACATGGAGACTGCATGAGGGCCTAGTAACGAGGGCGTGTGCGAAGATCTCTGAGAAGGGAGGTGACCTCTGATCACCAGATCGGGAGGGTCTTTGCAGATGGCAGCTGGCAAGGAGGAGAAAAGCCTTGCAGGGCAGAGATCATGGAACGCCTCAGGCTCTGCCTAGGTTCTGGGAATATGGAGTGATTTTAATTGCTCTATGTGCTCGATGCTGGAGATATAAAAGCCCCTTGATGCATTGGGTGTGGTCAGACCAGTAGCTTATGCAGCTACACCCTGATAACTATCTGTGATAAACTCAAGAGCACTAGCTTAGCATGTCTTAGAAGGATCTCAAGTGCTCTCCCCCACTATCTTACCTATGCCTTCCCCCTCCCCTTCCACACCCATAAGATCAATGAGATTGTGCACATAATAAGTGTTTGGAGCCCAGAGCTGGGAGCCAACGCGGATCCCACGCTTGTGTTGGTCTCCTGGATCCATGCTGTAAATTCTACTCGTGTCTCCATCTTTATTTCCTTCTCTCAATCCCTCATCACCACCGGGATTATTTTTACAAAAAAAGTAAGAATTAGTTTTTTGCCACCACCTACTGCTGTCTGTGTAACACATTTACTCCTCATTTAGCTGTCCCCACAGCCCTATGGGGGAAGGGAGGGCCCTATTGCAATATTTGATAGATGAGGAAACTGAGGCCAGGAGGCGGCTGAGGCAGCCCTACTTCTCAAGAGAGGAGGCTGGTGGACTCCAGCTGCAGTGCTCCTGGATCAGAACAGAAGGCGTGGTCTCCTTCCCAGCCAAAACCCTTCCCTACAAAGCAAAATAATTAGACAAAGAAAAGTAGCTGGTTAAAAAACAATTGTTTTTATATTGTAACAAGGTTCAGAATGACACCACCAGGTGTGGCCGGGCGCCAGCTGCTGCCCCCAAAGCGGGGTTTGTCCCCTCTCCTGGGCGTCCAGGTGCCCTGTGTCCCTGTCCCGCTCCCATGGAGGGACGGATCAGGCCTGGAGCCTTCCCGGGGCCCTGTCTGCTGGCCTGGCCACCCAGGGGCCGCCCTGGACACCTCCCTCTGCAAGCTCAGATCTTCGATGTCAGGGATCAAGGCTGCGTGCAGGGTCGTGTTGACTAAAGGTCTCGCTGACGCACGGGGCAGGAGAGGATGACGCTATGCTTGCCACAGCAGGTGGCGTGGACCAGGGCTCCTCACCGACCCCTCCTCGGGGAGTCACGCCAGGGAGGCCGCCGATGCCCTCCCCCATTCAGTAGGGGTAGGGGGACACGGCGATGAGCAGGATGAAGACGCTTTGGTGGCGCGGCGCCGCGGCGCGCACGGTGAGCCGGTAGAGGCCAGCACGGGTGAGCGCGCGGCGGGTGTAGACGGCGCCATGGCCCGCGCGCAGCGGGCGCAGCGCGAAGGGGCTGCGCGGGTCGGGCTCCAGCACGCTGAGCTCGGTGCGGTTGGCTGGGACGCCGGCCTCGGAGAAGGCGGCCAGGCGGGCCACGTCGTGGTGGGCGCGCACGCCCAGGGGCAGAGGCAGCAGCCGGTACTGCAGCGTGGAGGGGCCGCCCGAGCTGCAGTCCCGCGAGCAGCGACGGAAGCACGTCCTGCGGGCAGCACAGACACAGGCAGACGGGAGGACCGGGGTTGCCGTCGGAGCGCGGCCGGCTGCGTAAACCCGACCTCCCGCCAGCCCCCTGCAGTTCCGCCCGTGCGCTGCCAGCGCTTCCCCTGCAGCGCCCCACACGCCTTCTCCGCAGACACAGCGCCGGCCCATTTTAGACATCAACAAACGGAGGCCCGCAGACGCCAGCGGCCTGCCCTTTCAGGGTCCCTCCAGCGTACTTTCTAGGGCCATGCCCCAGGGCAGCCCAGCAGGCACAGGGCAGCGACCTGCACCTGCTTCCAACCCCAGCCTAGGTTTCTCGAGCTGTAAGGCCAGGAGCAGGTCGCCCACCAGGAGAGACCCTCCCAGGGCAGCAGCTGCTACCCCTAAGGTCCCCATGTCTCTGTGCGTGTTACTGTGTCCGTGGCCTTCGTGACGTGAGTGGTGTGTGGCGTGGAGGGGATGGTTTGGTGCTAGTGTGTCTGAGTCTTGTCCTCGGGTGCGTGTGTGTGTACATGGTGTGCCTGTGTCTGGGGTTTGATGTGTGTGCTCCGGTGTCCCTGTTCTCCCCCACTCTGGCCTCTCCCTGCCCCCAGGGCCCCAGGCACTCCTGCCTGCATCACTTGTGTGGGGAGTGACAGTGACCGGGCCAGCCTGCACCCAGAGTGACTGAAAAAATGTGCTTTTCCCCAGGGCAGGCACAAGGCCTTGCCAACTCAGCCCTTACCCGGGACTGGGGCCCTGCCGGTAGGTGGCAGGACAGGGCGTGTCCACACACTGGTAGCTGCCTCGGGTGTTGAAGCACATCTGGCCAGGTCCACATTCGATGCCCTCCTCCTCGCACTCGTTGATGTCTGAATGGGGTGGGGGGTGAAGCAGGGGAGGGAGGTGAAAAGAAGGAGAAAGGAGAAGGGGTGAGCATGTGGGGAGAAGGACCTTTGGGGGACCAGTGAGGTAAGCAGCCCTTCTTCTTCTGTCCCCAACCAGTCTGACCCATGACCACCCAGCCTGGAGGTCCCCAGCACCTTCCTGCCCCCCTGGGGGCCAGGGCTTTCCAGGGCATGTAGGTGGGCACCGTGGGGAGCTCCTGAGCAAGTGCTGGGTAGGAGGGCCTGGGAGAGATGAGGCTTTCCCTGGGTGGCTGCTTTGCCCGAAGACTCAGAGTGCCCGCTGCCCACGGGCAGAGCCCCTGACCCTGTCTTCCTCAGTGGACGCCCCGTCCTTCTCAGAGGATGTTCGCTGATCTCCATGGCAGCATGAGGGATGGAGACAGCATGCTTGGCCCCAGCTCAGGGTACACCAGGGAAACAGAGCCTGGCTTGGGAGTTAGAGCCCCTTACTATATCACCAGCAGCAGCTGTGCGCCCTGTGCCCAACCTCCACAGTTCTCATCCCAGCTATTTGAGGGAGACTGTGCTAGCCCCATTTAATCAGGAGGCCAGAGGCTCAGAGAGGTGAAGTGAGTTTCCCAGGGACACACAGTAGAGCTGGGATTGGCCCTGCAGAGCTGCTTTCAGAGGCTACCCACGTAATCTCTCGGAGCTCCTGTTCGGAGCACGGGCCCTGGTGTGGCTGTGGGAGCCTGGGGTGTTCACGGAACCCCTCTGAGCCTGCCTCCCCGCCCCCACCTCACAGGATGGTTGTGAAGGGGCTGGAGTGAACGCAGTGGGTGAGAGGCCCACATGCCCCGTTGCACGCTGCCTTCCCTAACCCCCAGGGTGTCTGGGCGTCGGCCTGAACCCGGCTCACCCTGGCAGTTCTTCCCGCTGGGGAGCAGGCGGTAGCCGGCAGGGCACAGGCACTGGTAGCTGCCCTCAGTGTTGCGGCAGGCATGCTGGCACAGGTTCCTCACCTGGCACTCGTCAAGGTCTGGCCCGGGCATGGGAGGTGGGGCAGGTGGGGGATGGGGCAGAGAGACGCGCTGAGCCACAGACACTGAGGTGGCCACGTGCCTACCTGCTGGGCTGTGGAGCTGCCCTGCTCCTTCTCCCTGTCCTGCCCCTCCCAGCCTGGGTTCAGGGGTTGGGGGAGTCCCTGGGCTTGGTGAGAGCGGGGAGCCCCACTCTATCTACCCCGTGCTTGCCAAGGAATAGAAGGAGAAGTCCAGGCAGGAATGCTAAGGGGTCAGCTCTGGGGCAGGCCACCTCCTCTTCCTCTCTGCAGGGTCCAGGGGCCGTTTCCAAACCCCACACCTCTACCCAGCAGTCCCTCATCACATTCTCATGTCTACCTGGAACATTCTTCTTCACCCTTGAGAATCTCCCTCCCTGACTGCTACGAGGAGTGTTTCTCAAAGAGGGTTCCCGGTACCATCTGCCTCAGATGCCCTCCCTCCAGGCAAAGCATCCTGAAGCCAAATGGTTTAAAAGATACCTCACCCCCCCTGCCCAGTAGCACAGCCAAGGCTCTGAGACCCCTGCATTGGAGAAGCCCCCCGGCATGGGAGAAGCTCCCATCTACCACACCAGCCACTCTGCTTGCCTGGGAGGTCTGGGTTTCTGACCTCGGTGGGTAGCCCCTGCATAACCGCCCCAGGAGCCCAAGATCCCCTCATGGCTGTGTCCTGTGGATGGTCAGGGCCTGGCCTTACCCGTGCAGACTCCGTTCTGCCTGATGAAGCCAGGAGGGCACCAGGCCCGGCTCATGCTGCTCAGGGCCATGGGACCCGGCCGGAGAGAGACCCAGGCATGATAGGAGCCACCAGGGATGGAGGCTCGGGGCCGCAGCCAGGGCACTGGAGGGCCTCGGTGGCTGACGGTGGTGACATTTTGTCCATTCCGTTCCAGTGAGGTACAGGCCTTGCCGTCTCGGAGGAGGGTCTGGCCTGGGGGGCACAGGCAGCGGTAGCTGCCCTGGAGGTTGCGGCACTGGTAGGCGCAGGCCTTGGGCAGCTGCAGGCACTCATTGACATCTGCAGAGGGGTAGGGTCAGACATGTGCACAGGTGGCCCAGGGCTCCCTGCAGCTGGCAGCCATCGCCTGGCCCAGCCTTTTTTCTTGCTGGCGCTCCCTAGAATCGCGCCATCCCATGTTGTACATGGGCCACTGCATGCCCCTCTCCTGGGGCCAAGCCCAGACTCCTCTCTGACTCCACCGACGGCTCTCAGCATCATCCCAGCCTCCAGCTCCCCCTCAGCCCCACAGCACCCCAGTTAGATCCATGCCCTCTCCTAAGCCTCTCTGAGATCCAGCCACTTGCCTCCACCATCCTCCCCCTCCTGAGATTCCCTGGAAGATGACCCCACAGGGTTGGGCTGAGGTTTTGGTCACAGGCAGGCACCTAGTGAGCGCACAGTGTCGGCTGCTGTTTAGTTATTCTCAGAACTCAGCAGCATGGGTGCCATAGACACCCACGGCCCCTGAGCTGGGGGTGCTGGCCAGAGGGTGGGTGTCCCCATACCTAGGCAGGGCAGGCTGGGGCCCTGCATCCGGTAGCCCCTGGGGCAGCTGCAGTGGTGACTGCCTGGGGTGTTCTTGCAGAGCTGGTTGTAGTGACAGTCGTCCATCCCCTCCAGGCATTCGTCCACATCTGGGAGGCAGGGGCATGGTCAGGGGGCGAGGTCTAGCCCAGAGCCCTTCCCTGAAGGGATGGATCATCCCTCTCTGTATCTGGGCCTCCTCCCTGCCCCCTCCTCCAGTTTCAGTGCCAGCAGCCTGCATGGCAACCCTCGTGCCACCTCCCCAGTTATACCAGATTGGAAGTCAGGAGGGTTCCTGGTCCCAAAGAAAGGAAGGGACTTAAAGGGTGGGCTTTGGGGGCAGAGTCCTGGGTTCCACTGAGTTCTGCCATATTCTAGCCCTTGGGCAAGGAACGCGCCCTCTCTGAGCCTCAGTGTCCTCCTTCATAAAGAGGGTGAAGATGTGACCTCTTCATGGGGTCGTGGTGAGGAGGGGAGCCTGGTATGTGGGAAGAGCTAAAAACATGGTAAGAAAGGAGGACAGGTGTCAGGGAGACTCGCTGGGCACTCTGAGGGCCCTAGGGCCACAAGGTTCGATGGCTGATCCTCTGGGGTCAGGCTCCACCATGCTTCCCTCTCCACCAGACAGTCTCTCAGAGAAGCCAGTGGATCTACGATCCCGCAGCCATAGACTGCTAGAACAGGGAGGACCACTGAGGTCACCTGTCCAGGGGTGGCACCTAGGTTTCATCTCAAAGGCTGGCGGCACCTGCGCCATGGTGGCTGGGGGCACTGCTGGGATGAGACGGACTCAGAGGTGGCCTCTAGCTGGGCCTTGCTTCTTGGGGGGAACAGAATGGACAGCAGCAGAGGGAGCGTGTGTTTGCCATCGCTGCCCTGGCTCCCTCTTTATCAAGCAGACAAGAAACTGAGGTCCAGAAAGGAAAGCACCGCTGTCAAAGGAGCAAGCTGCCGGGAGCCAGGGCAGGGCTGAGGCCTCCAGGGCCCGGCGCAGGCTTCCTCCCTGCCTCGCTGCACTCCTTCTGCCCAGAATCCTGGTTTTCCCAGGAACCCAGAAGCCCAGTGACACACAGCCCCATCCACTGATCCCTGGCAAGCTTTGGGTTTCCAGGAGTAAGGACAGGCTGCATGCTGTGCCCCCATCACCTTCACAGCCAGCCCCATCGGCAGCCACCCGGAAGCCAGGCCCACAGTCGGGGAGGCAGCGGTAGGACCCGAGCAGATTCACACAGCGCTGTCCCTCTCGGCAGAGGTGGGCGTCCCATGCACACTCGTCCACATCTGGGGGCAGATCAGGGAAGACGGCTGTGTGAACATGACCCTAGGCCTGCCTTGCCACCTGGCCTGGCCTATCCACAGAGGCTTCGTCCCCAGGCCCAGGAGCACAGGCAGGAAGGTCCCCACCTCTTCTGCTAGCTCTTTCCATCGTCCTTCTCCCATCCCAAAACACAGGGCCTACTCCAAGGGACCCAAGCACCTAGGCCTGCAGCTTCCAATGCAGCTGCAGACAGTGCTCCCTTGGGCACCCGGCTTGGAGCCCAGTGGAGACTTGGCGGCACTAGGCCCTCCTGGTGGGAGTGCAGGGACGTAGACGGGGGGTCAGCATCAGGACCATCTCCCAAGGTCAAGTTTGTCATCCAGCACCATTGCTGAGGGGGACAACTCACTTGCCAGTCCCAGTCAATTGGAAATGATGCTGAGTGTTGGGAAAGCTCCCGAGGCCTGTTCAGGTTCAGAATGCCGTGAGCATGTGATACCTGCCCACAGACCTCTGGGGCTCCCCGTCACCACCTGGGCCTCCCTCATCTGCAGCTCCCATAGCAGGAAGGAGCCTGGTGGGGATATGGCATTGGGACCCCTAGGCTGACACGGAATGCCCTCAAGGATGGGTCACCCTGCAGGTCTGTGTCTCTAGCCAGGGTCCTGGCCCTGGGAACCCTCTGCACACCTGGGCCAGGTCTGAGGAGCACCTCTCCTCCCAGGGGCCCCTCACCTCTGCAGTTCCTGTCATCCCAGGCCAAGGCAAAGCCAGCCGGGCAGGCGCAGGAGAAGCGGCCGGGTGCGTTAAGGCAGGAGTGGGAGCAGGGGCTGGGGCCTCCCGAGCACTCGTCCCTGTCTGGAGCAGGAAGGGGTCTGGTGGTCTCTGCTCCCAGGCCCTGCTGCCAGCTGGCTGGGAGAGCCCATCTATCCCGGTATCCCGGGCTGAGAGACCTCCCACATCCAGGCTGGCAGTGGGGGTGGGGGGGTGCTCACCCACACAGAAAGCTTCCTGGGAGTCCAGCTCAAAACCCTCAGGGCAGCCGACCTCGTTCTCCTCTGCAAGGCAAAGAGGACAGACCCTAAGGACATGAGGGTGTCCTCTCCCAAGGCTGCGCTGGCCATAGCCCAGGCTCGCAGCCTCTCCCCCCTGCCTGCCCCACTGCCAGCTTGGCCAGGCAGAGCCAAGATGGTGCCAGAGAGTCAGCGAGCCTATTTCCTGCCCAGGTCTGTTTGAGGCGATGACTGAAGGGCATCCAGTCAAGGAAATGTGTCTTGAAGGGCTCCCAGTGGGGCTGGGCAGTGAGTCAGACAGCCCCAGGAAACCATTAAAATCAAATGCAGGAAGTCAACACGTGCAGAACGACACTCCTGAGACCCCAGCGGCAATGCATGGGGAGAGCGCGCGGAGGGGCAGAGGACAGCGTCAGACGGGCAGCAGGAACAAAGGCAGGGGAGGGGGGAGCTGGGTTCTGGAGGCAGGAAGGACACAAGACAGCCTAAATCAGGGATGTCCTGTCTTTTGGCTTCCCTGGGCCACACTGGAAGAAGAATCGTCTGGGGCCACACATACAATCACTAAGGATAGCTGATGAGCTAAAAAGTAATCACAAAAAAATCTCATAACGTTTTAAGAAAGTTTATGAATTTGTGTTGCGCTCACTCAAAGCTGTCCTGGGTGGCACGCGGCCCGTGGGCCGTGGGTGGGACAAGCTTGGTACAGATAGTTGTAGGGACAGCCACCCTTGATGAAGCAGCCACCAGGGACCAGGCTAGGGTTTTAGAGACACCTCTGTACGGCGACCCCTGCAAGGAAGGCCATGTCATGCCTGCTGTGCAGATGGGAACTCTGAGGCTCAGGGAGGAGCAGCACATTGCCCCCAAGGTCCCACAGCCAGAAAGTGGTGCACTTGGGATTTGAACCAGGGTCTGCCTGACCTCAAAGCTGTGCTCTTATCACTATCGCTTATTCAATGTTCAAAACATGTTGGGACCTCAAATAGCGTGAACATGTGTATCTTTGGCGTTCACTGGGTAAGAATGGAAAGCATGTTCCTCTGGTTCTCCAGGGGTTCCTGGTCCCCTGAGTGGGGCCTCCATACGGGTGCCCTCGGGAGAAGAGGGTGGGGTGACTCAATCCCTGAACATCAGCCTGTGGTGGCTGGACCTTCACCTTGGGGCCTGGGGAAAGGATCCAGAGGTTGGGATGGGGGTGGCTGAGAGAGCTTTGTCCCTGTGAGGAGGGACGGGAGTGGGGACAGGCCAGGTGGGCCGTCTCAGTCCCCAGTCTCTGGCCCATGGTCAGTGGATGTTGGGGGCAGGAGTGGCTTCCAGCCATGTGCATTTGGGCCCCTGGCAGGTTTTAGCTGGGGCAGTGGAGGTGGGACAAAGTGGGGAGCCCTCACCCGCTTGCAGGGCTGTAGTGAGCTGGAAGCGCAGGGCCTCAGCCTCTGGGTCAAAGGCCGAGCTGATAGCCGAGGCCCGAAGGTGCTGCACCAGCTGGGGCTGGGGGCCCCGGGCTGAGCTGTACTGGATGCTGTGGTTGCAGCGCAGGAACGAGGGGAGGCTGCCCTGGAGGAAGCGCTGTGTGGAGCCCACAAACAGCCGGCCAGGCCCCGTCTGCACATAGCGCTCCTCAAAGTCCTGCAGGAGGAAGAGGAGGGAGGAGGAGGGGAGGGGGAGAGGGAGACAGAGGTCAGGGACAGAAGGGGAGGAGGAAATTTCAGCTCCCAAGCAGCCTGAGACCCTTACCCCAAGTCAGGGGCTGGGTGAGGCTTGGGAGGAGATGGGGTGAGCCTCCCAGAGCCTCTTCTAGCTAGCTGGGCTGCACTGGGCAGCTCACCTCTCTTCAGGACGCCTGCTTTGGAACGAGAAGAACACTCTGATCTGGAGTTGAAGGGCTCAGAGCATTCCCTCGTGGGCTCGCACTTGAGCCTGTTACAACTGCTCACCCTACCCCAAGTTCAAGGCCAGACCGTGACCCAGCCCTGTGGTTGTGGGCCTGGGAGGAGGGAGAGTAGGCCTGGCTGCTCAGGAGTGGTTGAGAGCCGGGTGCCTCCATCTCTGTCACCCACCCCATCTGCACACCCCAGGGCGTGACCCCCACCTGCACGTGCAGATCTGCGTCAGCCAGGCTCTCGGGAACACCACCATTGACCACCACGTCAAGGAGCAGGAAGCCATCGGGATCCAGGCCCCGGGCCACCTGGGTCATCGTGAGCAGCTCCCCTGCAATCCATCCCCGCCCAGCACAGTCACCAGGGAGCTCCTGGGCTCATGCTTCAAGCCTACCTGGCCCACCCTGGGGAGGCCCTGCTTACCCGTAGCAAACTCCACATGTGACTCCTGTCGGAACCTGCCCCCTGTCAGGGAGTGGCCGTTCAGGGCCTCCCCACTCTCTCCGGCCAGGGCCCAGTAGATGGGGGCAATGGTGACCACGAGCACCCTCATCAGAGGCCCTGGGTGGGGCAGGGCATGGACGCTGAGTTAGGGCTGATCTTCAGGGCGGCCACTCTCCTGCTCAAGGGCCCTTCATGGCTCCCCACTGCCCCCAGGAGAGCTTGGCCCCTCCCCTCGCGGCCTACACTCAGCCTTGTGACTGCCATGCCAATTATTTAACCAGAATCCAGGAAATGGTGGAGGCAAACAATCTACTTTCCGGAGTAGCTGTGCAGTTAATAAATTTATACAAGGAAATGCTGGGTAACATGGCGAGACTCTGACTCTACAAAAAATAAAAACACACAATTAGCCAGGTGTGGTGGCATACACCTATAGTAAGGGGGAGGCTGAGGTAGGAGGATCGCTTGAGCCTCCAGGTTGAGGCTGCAGTGAGCTGTGACCCGCTGCACCACTGCACTCCAGCCTGGGCAACAAAGCCAGAGGCAGTCTCAAAAAGAGAAAAAGAAAAAGAAATGTGTGTACCTTGCTGATGCTTAACTCAGCTCAACAAACACCGTCTGAGGGCCTGGGTCACCATGGAGCCAGGGACTCCACAGACTGTCGGTACAAATTTGCTGGGTTGAAATCAATCAACTTTTCTAACTTGCAGATCCCTTCTGGATGAGCCCAGGAGGAGGAGGATTGTTCCAAACCATTTGAAAAAAAGAGCCAAAAAATTGCCCTAGATGACCGGGTGCAGTGGCTCATGTCTGTAATCCCAGCACTTTGGGAGGCTGAGGCAGGCAGATCACAAAGTCAAGAGATACAGACCAGCCTGGCCAACATGGTGAAACCCTGTCTCTACTAAAAAAAATACAAAAATTAGCCGGGCATGGTGGCACCTGCCTGTAATCCCAGCTACTCAGGAGGCCGAGGGAGGAGAATTGCTTGAACCTGGGAGGTGGAGGTCACGGTGAGCTAAGATCACACCATTGCACTCCAGCTTGGGCAACAAGAGTGAAACTCCATCTCAAAAAAAAAAAAAAATTGCTCTGGATGTGAATTCGCAGACCTTCTGTGATGGCCCATCCTCCACGTAGGGCCAGGTGGGGCCACACACTGGACAAGGGGACACACCTGCTCCCCCCTTGCTCAGAGTCAGGGACGGTGCCAGCTTTGCAAGGGTCACAGGACCCGGCCAGGCCCGTGCATGAGCACCACCTGCTCAGCCTCTCGGTGCATCTGTTTCCGTGGAGCAGGGCCTGGCCCCCGGGCCTGGGGCCACATGTTTCTCCAGGGCTCATGCTCCCGCAGCTGGAACAAGCAGCCACGTCTGGGCAGCATCTTGCTCCATTTGCTGTCTGCCCACAGTCAACTCAGAGTGACCCCCTCTCACAGCACAATCCCCTGACCTACACTGTTGATGCAGGACCATGATCAAGGGCAGCTTCAGAGGAGCTGCTTTTAGTGAAGACCCCATGAACACTGCCCCGTCTGGACCCCATGAGGGGCCGTGGAGTCCTTAGGAAGGGAGAGACAGTGAGGCCCGCTGTCACAAGCTCTGCAAGTCTCCCAGAGCATTCATCGCTCAGACTCTGGACATAGTTCTGTGCTCAGGTGACACTTCTTGGTCCTCTAGGTTTTCTAGAGAATTCAGTTCTCCATGTTTCCCACTTCCTGTCACCTCTAGCCTACACCTCTCACTCATGACTAGAGATCCCTCCACTTCCATCAGCCTGGGCCTTAATAATGGGGAGAAGCCTCAGGGAGTCATCACTGGCTTCAGAAACCACAATCTGAGTGCCTGCACCCCCAGAACACACAATCTGAGTGCCTGCACCCCCAGAACACACACTCTGAGCGCCTGCACCCCCAGAACACACACTCTGAGCGCCTGCACCCCTAGAACACACAATCCGAGTGCCTGCACCCCCAGAACACACACTCTGAGCGCCTGCACCCCCAGAACACACACTCTGAGCGCCTGCACCCCCAGAACACACACACTGTGCACCTCCACCCCCAGAACACACAGACTGAGCGCCTGTACCCCCAGAACACACACTCTGAACACCTCCACCCCCAGAACACACACTCTGAGAGCCTGCATCCCCAGAACACACAATCTGAGCACCTGTACCCCCAGAACACACAATCTGAGCGCCTGCACCCCCAGAACACACATTCTGAGCGCCTGTACCCCCAGAACACACACTGAGCACCTGTACCCCCAGAACACACACTCTGAGTGCCTGCACCCACAGAACACTGACCATTTCACACACTCTTGGTCTGACTGTAAATGTAGTTGCTTTTTTATTTATTTATTTATTTTTATTTTGAGACAGAGCCTTGCTCTGTCACCCAGGCTGGAGTACAGTGGTGCAATCTCAGCTCACTGCAACCTCCACCTCCTGGGTCAAGCACTTCTCCTGCCTCAGCCTCCTGAGTAGCTGGGATTACAGATGCTTACCACCACACCTGGCTAATTTTTGTATTTTTAGTAGAGACAGGCTTTCACCATGTTGGCCAGGCTGGTCTCGAACTCCCAACCTCATGATCTGCCTCGGCCTCCCAAAGTGCTGGGATTACAGGCATGAGCCATCTCACCCAGCCAAATGCAGTTACTTTGTTTTGGGGAGGCTATTGATGGGGAGGAAGTTACCTGCACCTCAGTCCATTTGGCTTGCACTCAGTTTTGAGAGGTACTAGGACGTGCTCTGGTCATCTGGCCCTGAGCAAGTCTCGGAACACAGGCTCTGCCCCTCCTAGGTCCAGTATGCTCCAGAGGATCCTTGCTGGGCCAGGAAGTGGCCCAGATGCAAGTGATGCTCTGCCTCCCACTCACCCACGTTTGCTGGGACATGGTGGATGCTGCTATGGATGCTGGTGACCCCGGAGCGCGCCTCCTGCATCACACTGGTGTTGAGCATGGCCACGCCAAGTTTCTGGCCATTGATCACCCCCATCATGCTGCCCCGGCTCCCCTGGGGCTCCCCTGTAAGGAGGGAAAAGAACGACAGTGCCACTGACTATCCACCCCCAGGACCCAGAGCACAAGCAGGTTCTGTTGTCATTCCCATTCCATGAAGGAGTAAATGCGGGCTGGGAGAGTTCATGTCCACTTGTCCAAGGACACACAGGTAAGGGGTAATGGACCCAAAGCCTGGGGGATCTTGGCTCTAAAAGAGAAGGGAGGCTGCCAGGAGGAACCCTGGGCTGGGGGGTGGGACTGGCTTCTAATTCTGGCTCCGCCAGTGCCTTCCTTGAAACCTAGCCATATCAGGCCCCCAAGCCACACCTGAGTTGGCTCACCTATAAAATGAGGAGATGGGACCACAAACCCACAGAAGACCTGTGGGTATCTGGAATGCCAGGGGCCCACAATGGCATGGCTGGCCTACTGCCGGAGCCAGGGCACCAAGCCAGAGCCGGGTGCCGTCACCTGAGCAGCCCCATTCCATCAGTGCTGCTGGCTCCAGCTGCCCTGCAGCTGGCCTGGCTGGGTGGGCTGGCTTCTTAGCGGCCACCCGCCAGACCATCTGTGAGCAGATGCTCTTTAGCGCTAATCAAACGGATGGCACAGGCATGGGGGGTGCTTCCTCTGACTAATGGGCCAGCTGTCTTGTTGAGGCAGATGGCATTCCAGGGGACAAGAGACAGAAGTTAGCCTGCCTCTCCACTCACCAGCTCTCAGGGGAAATTAACAACCAATTGCCCATGATCTGTCAAAAAATAACATAAAACACTCAACTGCTAGGATCCTAAATGGACGAATCAATGGGCTGGCTAATTTTGGGTTCTAGGAAGCAGGGCCATTTCCTGCAGCCCATAGTTGGGGTTTGATGAGATTTGAAGCCCATCTGGGATGTTTCCCATCAGTATCTGATGCTCTGGGGCCTCTGGGGGGAGGACAGGAGAAGGGCCACGAACCTATCCCTGGCCTTTTAATAGGGGGGTGAGGAAGGAATCGGGAGCTGCAGACGAGAAGGCTGCAGCGTGACCCGGGCAGCTTTGGCAGGGGACAGAAAAGGACCCCAGGCACGGCAAGCCACCGCCACGTCTCTCAGACATAGAGCGACTTAGCTGCCTCTTGTCCCCCACAAGGCCAGGACTGGGACCTGCCAGGCTGATGGAAAGGAGGAATGAGGCAGTCAGGAGGGAAGACAGGTTTACAGTGAGAGGCTGCCAAACCTGGAACTCCCCTTACCCACCAGTGCCCCTTCAGGAAATCATCCCATGGCAATATTCAGGCCACACACAAAGACACACACCACCACTGTGCGGTTTTGGGGAATGGAAACTAGAAAAGCAAACCATACTGCTCGTTTGACAGAGCCAAGAGAAATGAAGATGAAAAACGTTCCCATGGAATGATACGAAGACACTAAGAAAGTCGTGGGCTGATGGTAATCACAATGGGATGTCTTCCAAGACAGACGAAGGAGAAATGGCAGGTCACAGAGGTTGTAAATGTGACATTTATAAAAAGAAAAGTATATCTCTTCTATCCAGAGAAAAGAGTGTGGAAGAATATAGCTCCCCAAATAATTGCCTAAGTGACTTTGGGTCACTGAATTATGGGAGAGAATTATCCTTTTCTTCATAGATCTCCGTAGTATCTGGCCTTTCTACAACTGACATATATAAAGGAAGAATACTCATTATTCAAAAAAAAATGGATGGAATTATACCACCCCACCCAAAATTCATACTTCAGTTGAAGTCCTAGCCCCTAGGACCTCGGAATGTGACCTTATTTGAAGATAGGGTCTTTATAGAGGAAGTCAGTTAGAATGAGGTCATTAGGGTGGGCCTAATCCAACATGACTAGCATCCTTATAAACAAGGAAGCTTAGACATACAGGGAGACCGCCAAAGGAAGATGAAGGTGGAGGTGGGGGTGATGTTTTGACAAGCCACAGAATGCTGAGGACCACTGCAAGATTCTGGGAGAGAGACCCGGACAGATCCTCCCACCACCCTCAGAAGGAAGCGGGGCTGCTGGCAGTGTGATCCTGGATTTCAGCCTCCAGAACGGTGGGGCCGTCAGTGCTGTTTAAGCCTCCAGCTTGTGGTGTTTTTTTACCAGCAGCCCTAGAGAACGAATACAGAGGCCACATGTACAGCTCTGTGGTTTGAACTGGGGCTTGCCAACAGGAGAGGGTCTGAAGTGGAGAGGGGTCTGCTTAGACCTGAGGCTATCTCCGAGGCCACATCTCCAGCTGGGGTCAGAGAACCGCTGAACTTTCAGAGCTGTATAGGTTGGTACCCTGCCCAGCCTATGAGAGATAATGAGAGCAGGAGCAGGGACCAGAAAGGGTTCCACATGTGCTTGGCAGTGGGTTTCATGTGGATTTCCAGGGGGCCAAGTGTTAATTCCCAATTCCAAATAGTTGAGAGGTGCTGCCTGGGAGGGCTCATTGGAGAAAGATTCTGCCAGCGTATGCGGTGATAGATTAGTGATGTCTGCCAGGGACAGAGAGTGAGACACATGGCCACATGGAGGGAGTGTTCCCTCCAGAGGCACAGGCCACAGAAGTAATATCTTATGACATGCCTTTATGCAGGGCTGAATTTGTTTACTGTGGTTTCTCAGGATAGACCTTTTCTTACTTTTAAAGTTTGGTCTGACCCAAGGGAGAAGGGAGGTGACTGAGGAATCTGAGATGGCAGGGGTCTGTCCCACCAGGAAGCCATCTCTTTTCCCACCACCTGCCATGACCATGCAACGTGTGAACTTGGGACACACACTGATGCACATATTTTTTGCAGCAGCCCCCGAGGGCACCGGGGATGCCCTTGTCCTTCTCCACCTGCTTCCTGGGGCTGTGCAGTGTTCAGAGGACATGCATTCGTGCCAGTTAATCAGGAACAGCCAGTGTTCCCTGTCCAAGATGAGCAGCAAACACTTAACACCTCCAAGACTCTAAATGGGCAGGATAGGGGTTCATTCTGGGCTTGTGATGAAGCAAAGGGAAGAGGTGGGGAGCTGGCAAGGCAGGGGGCCAGGTCCCCCATAAGCACCACACAATTCCCATCAGCAGGAGATCCTCCCTCTGTCCACAAAGGTCCAGACAGGGACGCCCCATACCTCTCACGATCAGGAAGGCCCGGGCTGTGGCAAAGCCTAGGAGGTTGTGAGCGACACAGTCGTAGGCACCTGCATCCCCAGCCTCCACGCTCTCCAGCCACAGGCTCCCATCGGGCAGGGTCCGGAGCCTCCGGCTGGCCTGCAAGGGGCGACCTGCCCACAGCCACTCAATGGTGGGCGTGGGCTCTCCAGTGGCCTGGCACCGCAGGGCCACGTCATCCCCGAATCTCACTGTTGTGTCCTGGGGCTCCACCTGGAACACCGGAGCACCTGTGGGAGGCCCGGGTGGCTTTTAGAAAGATTTAATTATTTTTGCATATTCAAATAGAATATGTTCATTTAGACACACTGGGAAACCCAGAGAGGCAGAAAGGAGAAAGTAAGAACCACACAGGGTCCTTCCACCCAGTCATCGTTCCTGAATAGTTCCCTCTAGATACTGTTTCTTCACGAAAATATCATATGGCCATATCTGCTTTTATTTTGTTTTATTTTTTGAGATTGAGTCTCGCTCTGTCACCCAGGCTGGAGTGCAATGGCACCATTTCAGCTCACTGCAACCTCCACCTCCTGGGTTCAAGCAATTCTCCTGCCTCAGCCTCCTGAGTCGCTGGGATTACAGGTGCCCGCCACCACGCCCACCTAATTTTTGTATTTTTGGTAGAGATGGGGTTTTCCCATTTGACCATGCTGGTCTCGAACCCCTGACCTCAGGTGATCTGCCCTCCTTGGCCTCCCAAAGTGCTGGGATTACAGCCATGAGCCACCACATCCAGCCCTGGCTCTCTTTTATAAGAATACTTGTAGCCAGGTGCCATGGCTCATGCCTGTAATCCCAGCACTTTGGGAGGCTAAGGTGGGTGAATTGCTTGAACCTAGGGCTTTAAGAAGAGCCTGGCCAACATGGTGAAACCCCATTTCTACTAAAAAAAATACAAACATTAGTCAGGTGTGCTGGTGTGTGACTTTAATCCCAGCTACTTGAGAGGCTGACCCAGGAGAATTGCTTAAACCTGGGAGGCAGAGATTATAGTGAGCCAAGATTGCACCACTGCATTCCAGCCTGGGTGAGAGCGAGATTCCATCTCAAAAAGAAAAACAAACATAAAACCCCTCAAAACAAAAAACAGAACACTTGTGATAGCATGTAGACCCACTGAGATAATCTGCTCACTTTGAGATCCTTAACTTAATGACATTTGCAAAGATTCCTTTTCCAAGTAAGGAAACATTGACAGGCCCTGGGACTGGGACCTGAACATGCCTTTGGGAGCCGTTCATGAGATCCCACCGCAGCCAGTGTGTGGAATACATGTGTACCACGTGACCTAGCACTTCCGCTCCTGGACGAACACCCCAACATGAGTGTGTATGCCTGTTCAGCAACGGACGTGTATAAGAAGATCGCAGCAGCACTGTTCTTAACTGCCCATAACTGGAAACTAATGTACAGTGGAATACATGAATAAACTGGTACATCCATATAGCGAAAAACATACAGCAATGAGAACCAACAAACAAATCTGGATGAATGCCATAAATAATCATGTGTAAAAGAAGTCCATGCAAGAGCATGTGTGGGGTGAGTCCATTTAAATGAAGGCCAAGGCCAGGTGCAGTGGCTCACGCCTGCAAGCCCAACACTTTGGGAGGCTGAGGCGGGTGGATCACCTTAAGAGCCAGGCCAACATGGTGAAACCCTGTCTCTACTAAAAATACAAAAATTAGTTGAGTGTGGTGGTGGGTGCCTGTAATCCCAGCTACTCGAGAGGCTGAGGCAGGAGAATTGCTTGAATCCAGGAGGCAGAGGTTGCAGTGATCCAAGATCGTGCCCCTGTACTCCAGCCTGGGAGACAGAGTGAGACTCCATCTCAAAAATAAAAAATAAATAAAGGTCAGTCAGAACAAGCAAGAGTCAGTCATCAGCTATGGCTGAGGGACGAGGTCAGCAAACAAGCAGAAAACTGGGCACACTTGCCCAAAACAACTATTTCAGGGCTCTCAAAGTCAACCAGAGGTGCACAACAAATTGAGAAACATTTACATTTTTGTGACTCTTTTTATTTTTTGAGACAGGAGCTCACTCTGTTGCCCAGGCTGGAATGTAATCTCAGCTCACTGCAGCCTTGACCTCCTGGCTCAAGTCATCCTCCCACCTCAGCCTCCCTGAGTAGCTAGGACTACAGGTGTGGGCCACCATGCCCAGCTAATTTATTTATTTTTTGTAGACGTGGGGTTTCACTATGTTGCCCAGACTGGTCTCAAACTCCTGGACTCAATCAATCCTTCTACCTAGGCCTCCCAAAGTGCTGAAATTATAGCTGTGAGCCACTGTGCCAGGCCTGAAGCATTTATCCATAAAAAGCCTCTATGGCCGGGTGCAGTGGCTCACGCCTGTAATCCCAGCACTTTGAGAGGCTGAGGTGGGCAGATGGCCTGAGGTCAGGAGTTTGAGACAAGCCTGGCCAACATGGTGAAACCTTGTCTCAACAAAAAATAAAAAAATTAGCTGGATGTAATCCCATCTACTTGGGAGACTGAGGCAGGAGAATCTCTTGAACCTGGGAGGTAGAGGTTTCAGTGTGCCAAGATTGCACCACTGCACTTTAGCTTGGGTGACAGAGACTTTGTCTCCAAAAAAAAAAAAAAAAAAGAAAGAAAAGAAAAAAGCCTCTAGAACTTTGAATAAAAACAGGGGAAGCCTTTGGCGCTCCTGCCTAGAGCTGTGCCATCCCAGCCCTACCGTGGCTGTCGCAGTGGTTTTATTAGAGATGGCTGTGAAAACCAACAGCTTTTGCCACCCCCAGTGGCTGCCTTGATGTGCGGTAGAAGATGAAACATGCCCTGAGAAATGTCATCAGGAAAAGGAGCGAAACTGGTAGGAACCAAAAGAGAAATGGCTGCTCTGCTGGCCTGTGGCATGGTCCTGGCCGAGGAGAGCAGGGCCCAGCCAGCAATTTAACAGGGAGAACCTGGAAATGGAGGAGCCACGGACAGACTGGATCGGCTCCCCACAACCCCTGGCCAATGTGGGAAATATGTGCCTGTGCAGGGGAGACCTGCGGGGGACAAAGGACAGTAAACTGAGGCTGACTTGAAAACTGCCTGAACTTCAGATGACTTCACAGCCACGCTTTGCTGAGATTTTCTGTCATTTTTTTTTACTTGTTTCAAGCATGTTCACAATTGCTCACAGAAGAACCTGTCATCTAGACTGGCAACATAGCAAGACCTCGTCTCTACAAAAAATAAAGTAGCCGGGCACGGTGGCATGCACCTATAGTCCCAGCTACTTGGGAGGCTGAGAGGTGGGGGGATTGCTTGAGCCGGGAGGTCGAGGCTGCAGTGACTGTGATGGTGCCACTGCACTCCAGTCTAGGTGACAGAGCAAGACCCCATCTCAAAAAATAAAAGACCCTTCTCAGATTACTCAAACCTCTGTGTATCTCGGTTGGTGTCTATTGATTGTTGGCTCTCATTCAAGATTTTTTCTTTTTCCTGGTGTAAGTGAGTTTCAGTATGACTTGGGCTCTTATTTAAATCTTCCATCTTAGCAGACCTGGAACACCGCTGGGGAAGGGAGGGCCACTCACTTCTGACAGGTGAGAGTGGAAGTCGGACTCCCTACGTGGCCTCCATGGGCACCCGGGAACAGGGAGGGGGCCTCATTATTGCTGGGCATGCGTGGGCATTGGCGCTTCATGCCGGGCCTCTGCGGGCACCACCTGGCTGGAGGGAGGGGGCAGTGCTTATCACTCCCCACCAGGCCTGTGAAGGGGAGGAGCTCCGCGCTCAGTGAGTGACCATGTGACAGTTCAATCTCGGTCAGGCGCAGTGGCTCGGGCCTGTAATCCCACCACTTTGGGAGGCTGAGGCAGGTGGATCACTTGCACCTAGGAGTTTGAGACCAGCTTAGGCCACATAAGGAGATCCCACCTCCATAAAAAAATCAACGCATAAAAATAAAAATCAGCCGGGTGTGGCGGCACGTGCCTGTAGTCCCAGCTACTTGGGAGGGTGAGGTAAGATGACCACCCGAGCCAAGGCTGCAGTGAGCCATGATCACCTCACTGTACTCTAGCCTGGGCAACGGAGCCAGACCTTGTCTCAAAAGAAGAGTCCTTATCAGATGACCTAACATCTGTGCCATTTCAGTTGGCATGTGTTGATGGTCTGCTTTTGTTAAGATTTTCCTTGTTCCTGGTATGTGAGTTTCAGTATTGTAAGACTCGGGTTTTTATTTAAATCCTTTTTTGGCAGAGCTGGAACACTGCCAAGAAAAAGCAGTGCCACTCACTTCCGCCAGGTCAAAGTGGAGTCCAGGTTCCCTATGTGGCCTCCACAGACACCCCAGAACACGGAAGGGTGCCTCATTACTGCTGGGCACGGGTGGAGGCATGCCCACACTGGGCCTCTGGCTGGCACCACCCTGGCTGCCCACCTGGCCTGATGGGGGAGGAGCTTCCCACTCAACAGGTGACAGGGACAGCAGTACCTCTGTACAGTGGGTGAGGGTGGAAGTGCAGGCTCCCACTTGATTTAATGACGGGGCTGGGGTGTTTTTCATGGTGTTTGGCTAGAGGATTTTTTTTTTTTTCCAAGATAGTTTCTCACTGTCACCCAGGCTGGAGTGCTGTGGCATAAACTCAACTCACTGCAACCTCTGTCTCCTGGGCTTAAGCAATCCTCCTGCCTCAGCCTCCTGAGTAGCTGGGACTACAGTGTGCACCACCATGCCTAGCTTTTTTTTTTTTTTTTTTTTTTTTTTTTGGTATTTTCGGTAGAGATGGGGTTTCACTATACAGCCCAGGCTGGTCTCAAACTCCTGAGCTCAAGCAGTCTGCCTGCCTTGGCCTCCCAGGGTGCTGGGATTACAGACATGAGTCACCACGCCTGGCCAGATATTGCTATTTACAAGTTTTCTTTCTTACTAGGCTGTCCCTTTCCTAGTCCTTTGCAAGAGAGGACAGGCTCTTGTTGAGGCGTGTGTGTGTGTGTGTGTGTGTGTGTGTGTGTGTGTGTGTGTGTGTGTGTGTGTGTGTGTGTGTGTGCGCGCGCGCCCACTGGTGGTTCCAGGTTGCTGGCTTCTCAAGTGCCCAGCCCAGGATAGAAAAGACAAAAAGGAACACCAGGGTATTCACCACCATGTTACTCCTCAGGTCCCAAGATCAGTAGCTGATCCTCCTTCTTTTCTCTACTTTTCAGAGGCTCTTTATGTTTGCTTCTGTATAAAGTCCACGGTTTTCAGCTGTGCTTAGCAGGAAATTGGAAGTGCATCTATACCACCTTGTCTGGAACCACAAAGCTATTCCCATCCATGACAAAAACTCTCAACAAATGAGGTTCAAAAGGGGAACTTCTTCAGCCTGAGAAGGGGCATCCACAAAAACTCACAGCTAACATCACACTTCATGGTGACAGACTGACTGCTTTTCGCCTAAACCGGGGAACCAGGCAAGGTTGGCCGCTCTCCCTGCCTCAGCTGTGTACCAGAGGC
Source organism: Cheracebus regulus (assembly GCA_963574635.1). Classification (NCBI taxonomy): domain Eukaryota; kingdom Metazoa; phylum Chordata; class Mammalia; order Primates; family Pitheciidae; genus Cheracebus; species Cheracebus regulus. The sequence continues at coordinate 69,549 of CAUYQU010046000.1, read as the reverse complement.
TGACCAGGACAATAAGGCAAGACAAAAAACCGTAAGGTACAGAGATTTGAAAGGAAGACATAAAACTGTTCCTGTTCATAGATGATATGGTATCAAATTCAACTGTATCTCTACATATTAGCAATTAAAAATCCAAAAATCAAAGAATGCCACCCAAAACAGCATCAACAATAAAAATGCTTAAAATCAACTTAACAAAAATATAAGACCAGTACACTTAAACCTACAAAGCATCGCTGAAAGAAATTAAAGATCAACATAATGGTACTAGAACAATTGGCTACCCACAAGCAAAAAAGGAAAGTTAGACCCTTCCCTCACACAAAAACTAACTCAAAATGGATCACAGACCTAAATGTGAGAACTAAAACTACAAACATTATATAAGAAAATGTGGAGCGCAGTGGCTCACGCCTGTAATTCCAGCACTTTAGGAGGCCGAGGCGGGTGCATTGCTTGAGGCCAGGCATTGAGACCAGCCTGGGTGACACAATGAAACCCCGTCTCTACTAAGATCACAAAACTTAGCCGCGTGTGGTGGGGCCTGCCTCTAATCCCAGCCACTTGGGAGGTTGAGGCACAAGGATTGCTTGAACCTGGGAAGTGGAGGCTGCAGTGAGCCAAGATCTCACTACTGCACTCCAGCCTGGGCACCAGAGTAAGACTCTGTTTCAAAAAAAAGAAAAGAAAAGAAAGAGAAAATATGACCTTAGGTTAGGCAAAGATTTTTAAAGATATAACACCAAACACATGATTCAAAAAATACAAAATGGATAAATTTGGACTTCATCAAATTTTAACTTTTGCTCTTCAAAGGCACCGTTAAGAAAACGCACAGCCACAGACTGGGAGAAATATTTGCAAATCGTGTGTCTGATAAAGGGCTTATTTCCATGCTACATAAAGAACTCCAGGAGCTCACTAGAGTAAGATAAACAACTCTACTTAAAATGAGCACAAGTTAATCCCAGCACTTTGGGACGCTGAGGCGGGTGGATCACCTAAGGTCAGGAGTTCAACACCAGCCTGGCCAATCATGGTGAAACCTGTTTCTACTAAAAATACAATAATTAGCTGGGCGAGGTGGCTCACGCCTGTAATCCCAGCACTTCGGGAGGCGGAGGCGGGTGGATGATGAGGTCAAGAGATCAAGACCATCCTGGTCAACATGGTGAAACCCCGTCTCTACTAAAAATACAAAAAATTAGCTGGGCATGGTGGCGTGTGCCTGTAGTCCCAGCTGCTCGGGAGGCTGAGGCAGGAGAATTGCTTGAACCCAGGAGGCGGAGGTTGCGGTGAGCTGAGATTGCACCATTGCACTCAAGCCTGGGTAACAAGAGCGAAACTCCGTCTCAAAAAAAAAAAAAAAAATACAAAAATTATCTGGGCGTGGTGGCCGGCACCTGTAATCCCAGCTACCCAGCCACTTGGGAGGCTGAGGTAGGAGGATCACTTGAACCTGGGAGGCAGAGGTTACAGTAAGCTAAGATGGTGCCACTGCTCTCCAGCCTGAGCAACAGAACCAGATCCTGTCTCAAAAAAAATTAATAACAATAGTTATGGTAAAAATACATTACATAAAATTTATCATTGAACCATTTATAAGCATACAGTCTAGTAATGTTGAGTATTTTACATTGTTGTACAATCTCCAGAGTTTTTTCATCTTGCAAAACTGAAACTCTGGACTCATTAAACAATAACTCTCCCTTCCCCACTTCCCGCAGCCCCTGGCAAGCTCCATACTACTTTGGGTCTCTATGCTTTTGACCACCCTAGGGCCCTCATGAACAGAATCATACAGCATTTATCTTTTTGTGACTGGCTTTTTCCACTTCACATAATGACCTCAATGTTCACGTTGTAGCCTGTTTCAGAATTTCATTCCCTTCTTCTTTTTCTTTTTTTTTTTTGAGACTGAGTCTTGCCTGTCGCCCAGGCTGGAGTACGGTGGCACGATCTCGGCTCACTGCAGCCTTCACCTCCTGGGTTCAAGTGATTTCCCGCCTCAGCTTCCTGAATAACTGGGGTTACAGGCGCCTGCCACCACATCCAGCTAATTTTTGTATTTTTAGTAGAGACGGGGTTTCACCATTTTGGCCAGGCTGTTCTCAAACTCCAGACCTCAGGTGATCTACCCACCTTGGCCTCCCAAAGTGCTGGCATTACAGGCGTGAGTTACTGTGCCCGGCCCTAGAATTTCCTTCCTTTTTAAGTAATATTGCATTGCATGAATGGGTGGATTTTATGGTATGCAAATTATAACTCAATAAGGTTGTTTTTGTAAAAAAAAAAAAAAAAAAAAAACCAGGCAGAATCCAGGACAGGGACTACTGGGGTAGGGGCAGTGAATAGAGGTGGGCGTGTGGAGGCTGGGAGCTGGCCCTGCCCTGTTTTTTTGAGCTGGCTGCTGGTTAACTGGGTGGGTTCACATTTTCACACTGTAAGAATTTGCTGAGCTCTGCACTTAGGGTACTCACTCTTCTCCACAGGTGTTCACCTTCAATAAAACATTTTCTACAGAATCCCTATTGAGACGACTTCACAGTGTTATTCTGAGGCTCAGATAGCACCTGGTAAACTAGGAGCTGCTTGGCACAGGCGAGAGCTGTCGTGGGGACCTTGATGGCTGGTCCGAGTTTAAGCAGCCAGCTCCCCTAGGCCCAGGTTGCAAGGTTTTCTTTAGCTCAACCCTGAGTCTCACTCACCCCACATTTGGGAAACATTTGACATGATTCAATGTGTATTCCAAATAAGCATTAATGAAAGAACTCCAATCCCAGCCCTGCTGCTTGCCCCCTCAGCTGCACACGCCAGCGCTGTCCCTGAGCACAGTCCCCACGTCCCCACTCTGCTGAGGCTGAGACTCACTCTGCAGGGTGAGGATCACCACTTTCTTCGCCACGCCCATCTCGTTCTCTGCCAGGCACTGGTACTGTCCCGCGTCGTCCCTCTGTAAGTGGGCACAGGAGTGGGGGCATGGTGCTCAGAGAAGAGGAAGAGTGGCTCAGACACTTGGGTAGGGGACCAAGGCCAGCCAGGGCTCGGGCTGTAAACCAGCCAGGGACACCCGAACCCCCCAGAGCATCCAAAGGGCCTCTGTGGCCACTTGTCAACAGACACGCAAAGAGGATCCAACCCCTTTTTAAGCCCGAAACTGGGGGTGGTGACTAAGGTCCTTGTTGCCCTAGGTGGAATGTCTTGCTGGAAAAGCATGGTTTAGATCCACCTCTTCCAAGCCGCGTCCATTGAAATCTTACTGTCCCATGGCACACGATTTGAGCCTCCTTGGGAAAAAGGATTCCATGGCCAAGTAAGTTTGGGAGACACTGAGTCAGACAACATTTTATGGTGCTTTGGAAATCAATAACTACAGGAAAGCAAGAACATTAGGCACCTCTGCTGTATGAACAGGACTAAGGTCTGAACTGCAGGACTTCTCAGGGCATTTACTGTGCCAGTGTGCAAAGTGAGTCTTCCAGAAGGGAGACGGTTGGCAGCGTTTCCCTAACAGGTGTCAACAGACTTGTGGTGGAACTCAGTAGCGCGCAGGCTCACATCATTTCTGAGTGGCAGCACCACCAGGAGATAGGGCTGGGGCAGCCTGAGGCCACTGTCCACTCCCAGAAGATGGCATCTGGGGGTCACACCCAACAGACTGTTGGGGACAGCATGGCACAAAGTTAAAAGTGTAGGTTTGGAGGTTAGACCAACATGGGACTGAATCCCGGCCCCACTGCTTACTGTCCTGAACCCATTACTTAAGACATTTTCATGCTTCTGGAGCCCCAGTTTTCCCTTCTGTAAAATGGGAGTGATAACTGCTAGGATCTTATAAGCATTAAACGGAATAATGCTTGCTAAGTGTGAGGCCCCGTGCCTGGCCCACAGTTAGTACTTGGGTAACAGGAGCCATTATTACCACTGCTCTTACTGCTACTCTGATTACTTTACTAGTCCTATTATTATTATTACACAGAAAAAGGCTCCCAAATGGGTGAGATCAAGGCCCCTAAGATGAACTTGAGTCATACTGAGTTGGGGATTTCTGCACAATCATCAAAACTTGAGACACAAAATGGAAGTTGAGGGGGCTTCCCCAGGACCCAAGGCTTTGGAAACAGCATGGAGCCAGAGGCAGGAGGCCTGGGGGTGGGGGGGCCCTGTCTCCTGCACTTATTGGTTGCGGGCCTCTCTGAACTTCAGTGTCTTCATCTGGGCCAGGCACAGTGGCTCACACCTGTAAACCCAGCACTTTGGGAGGCTGAAGCAGGCAGATCACGAGGTCAAGAGATCGAGATCATCCTGGCCAACATGGTGAAGTCCCATGTCTACTAAAAGCACAAAATTAGCTGGGTGTGGTGGTGCACACTTGTAGTCCCAGCTACTCAGGAGGCTGAGGCAGAAGAATCGCTTGAACCGGGGAGGTGGAGGTTGCAGTGAGCCGAGATCGCGCCACTGTACTCCAGCCTGGCAACAGAGCAAGACTCTGTCTCAAAAAAAACCAAAAACCAAAAAACAGTATCTTTGTCCGTAAAGAGCACTATTACCTGCCTACCCTGCCCCCTGAGGTTGTTAATAATAACATTTTGGGGGCCTTACCCACAGATCACTCTTAAACAATGGGTATGAGTCACCTCACTGATTTCTCATTACAGTCCTATGAGGGAGAAATAATTTGCTCCATTGACTGGGTGGATGATGGAGGCACAGAAAAGCCCAGTGGCTGGAGGTCACTATTGGTGGTAGTGGGAGGCACATCTGGGGAATGGGCAGGAAGGTGCTTTGTAGACTGCAGAAGCAGGGGTTGGAGGCAACATGAAGAAGCCTCCTGAGCAATCAGAAAAAGTGTAGAGTTCTCCTTGGTGGTCCCACCCAAGGTGCCAGGCCCCGCCTTGCCTCGGTCCTGCGGATGATCAGCGAGCCATTCTGTAGCTGGTGCTGGAGACGGCTGTCCCGCAGTGGAAGGCCATCTTTGATCCAGCGGATGTCCGGTGCTGGGTCTCCACGCACCACACAGTCTAGCTGGATACTGCCCCCTACAGGTTTCACCAGGTAGGAGAAAGCCTCCCCTTGTAGGACAGGAGCCTCTGTATGGGGTGACATCGAGCGAGTTGGCAGAAAGGAGATTCCCTGCAGCCTGAGCCTCCCATAAACCCATCTCTAAAGATCTGCCCAACCCCTGCCTCCAGGGTCCTCCTGAGGCTCCTGTTAGCCCAGCATGGTTGTGTGTAGTCAGTGCATCAGGAATAGCAGTGTCCATGTCATGGGCCAAGTCGCAAAGACTGGGAGTGGTTTCCAGGAAGTGTGCTGAGAAACATTTGAAGCTGAATGAGAACAGTGCTGCGATTGATTAGTGATGCCTGAGACGGACACAGGCAGGAACACAGTGTTATGCGTGTCATATACTCTCTCTCACAGATGGATTACACTGGCAGTGGAGTGCCTGCCGGGTACTTTGGAAATCAATAACTATAAAAAAACAAGAACCCTAGACACCTCTGTTGTACGAAGCAACACTATGAGATTCATGCTAATCTCAAAACACTCTCGGATGCTCTGGGCTGGCTTATATCCTTCCTGGTTTCCTGAGGTTGCATCTACCAAAAGCTGCATTTCTCTTTTGGTGCCTGGGGCTGCTCATCCCCTCCATCCAGCCCCACCCATCCTGAAGTTGAGCAAACTAAGTCATGGTGTCACCAAGAGCTCCTGTGCTACTCCTGTGGATGGGTAGGCCATAGGGGACAACTGGCTGGCTGGTGAGCTTCTGGTGTTTTTCTGCCAGTGCACCCTGGCCCCCATGCTCTCCTCCTACCCCGGTGCCATCCAGCTGCAGGTAGTGCTATAGGGCAATTGGTCAGATTCTAATTCTACCTGCAGCTGGGGTTGTCTTGGGAGTGTCAAAAATACCGATGCCCAGGCCTCACCCCAGAGATGCTGGTTTACAGAGTTGGAGGTAGAACCTGGGCTTCGGGATTTTATAAAGTTCCCCAGGGGATTCTAACATGCAGCCAAGGTAGGGAGCCACCAGTTGAGAGGACAGGAGGGCAGGTTCTTAGGAAACCCATAGGTTGGCTCCCAATAGACTGGAGGTCTTGAGAGAGAAGCCACCTGGGGAATGCACCCTACCCTTCACATGGACGAAGCTGACCGCCTGCACACGACCCACTCTGTTCTCCGCCCAGCAGACATAGGTCCCGCTGTCTTCTCTGGAGACAGCCACCCGCTGTAGCGTGCTGCCCCCATCCTGCTCGGACACTCCTTCTGCGGTGGAGAAAGAGAAGCTTGAGGGGACTCTGAGTCGGGTGCAGGGAACTCCTGCCCGAAACGCTTCCCTGGAGCCCGGGTACCTGCAGGAACTTAATAAAGATGCAGAACAGATGGGAGTCCCGGGTGAAGGCTGACCGACTCAGACATGTTCCTGGGAGGCACAGGCCACACTGGAGGCTGCAGTTAATGAGCCTGCCTTCTACCATTTCCAGTGCATACTGTGTGCTCAATAAACGGTCAAGGGCAGGTCTTTGGGGAACTCTCAGCACAGGGCTTTCACTGATGCACCACTATGATTTCTAGAGAGGATTGGTTTTTTTTTTTTTTTTTTTAGACAGAGTTTCGCTCTTGTTGCCCAGGCTGGAGTACAGTGCAATGGGACGATCTCGGCTCACTGCAGCCTCTGCCTCTCCAGTTCAAGCGATTCTCCTGCCTCAGCCTCCCGAGTAGCTGGGACTACAGGCACATGCCACTACACCCAGCTAATTTTGTATTTTTAGTAGAGACAGGGTTTCACCCTCTTGGCCAGGTTGGTCTTGAACTCCCAACCTCAGGTGATCCACTCGCCTCGGCCTCCCAAAGTGCTGGGATTACAGGCGTGAGCCACCGTGCCCAGCCAAGAGAAGGACTCTAATAATGGACTTTTCCTTTGGGGCTAGTCGTTGCCTCTAGGAGAGGAATAAGGACCAGCATCACCATCAGCTGAGCATCTATTCGGGGCCAGGTCTGTGCCTAGCATGGCTTCTCCACTGTCATCCCGACCTCAGGACCCCTGGTTGTGTCCATCTGACAAAGAGCTGAGCTCGGAGAGGCCAAACTATTATACTTGCCCAAGGTCCCTGCCCAGGAAGTGGTGGGGCCCAGCAAAGCCTTCACCACAGGTGTGCACAGGTATTCCACACCTGGGGACTCAGAGCCAGGAACGTGTGATATCATATCCTAACGTAGGAAAGTCTCATTTTGCAGTGGAGGGGACTTAGCAATTCATCAATTCAGCAGGCATTCAGTGAGTACCCACCAGGTACTCCACAGGCCCTGTGCCTCCCTAGACACATCATCTGAGTTTCAGGTAGGAGGACAGAGCCTCCCACCCCTCCCTCCCAGCAAAAGGGGTTTGCTGAGGGTCCCACCATGGGAGCAGCAGCTCTGGGTTGGAACACAGGCCTCCCCCTCCTGGCCCTGAGGTTTCTGGGCTGAGTCTTCTCAGGTGGCCTCTTACCAGCTCTGATATATGGCCTGTCACATATGACCACAGCTGGGTTTGCCTTGTCCCTCTACATAGGGCCACGTTGGAAGACCTGGAACCAGTAGGGCTGGTTCACAACCTCTTCCTGTCCGCACCCGGAACCAGTGGGGCTGGTTCACAGCCTCTTCCTGTCCACTAGGCTGGGGCTCCCCACCTGCCCTCCCTTCTTGATCTCCCGGGGTCCTGACTCTGTCCCACCCACACCCAGCAGACCCAGACCTGTGACTGGTTGGTCATTGACGGTCCAGCCAATGCGAGGGGTGGGGCTGCCCCGGGCTGCACAGCGGAGCCACAGCCTGTCCCCGAGTCGCAGGCTGCGGTCCCCAGGCAGGGTAGTGAACACAGGCAGTGCCAGAACGGTGAGGTGCACACGGCGGCGGGCCCGGCCTACAGCGTTCTCTGCGGTACAGGTGTAGGTGCCTGCGTCCTGGCCCTGTGAGCAAAACAAAGGGGTTGGCTGGAGAACTGCCCCCCACCTCGGCCTGGGTTGGGATGCCCCTGGGACCCTCTTCTTTGAAGGTTCTCATGGCGTATCCAGCCCAGAGAGGTGAAGTGACTTGCCCAAGGTCACACAGCTAGCAAACGGGTCAGCATCACCACCACGCCCCTGCCCTGTCCTGTAGCATTCACAGGCTCTGCTCCTTTGTAACCCCAGCCCTGACTGCCTGAGCACAATAGTTACTGTTTACCAAGTACCTCCCGCGTGCTGCCCCGTGCTCAGAACTTGACCTGCATGGCAGGACTTGCTTTTGGGGCCTGACAGAGGGCCCAGCAGGGGCTCCAAGACGGGGAGTTGCGTGATGCATTCAAGCAGGGCCGGTGCGCTCACCACTGCGCGGCCAGGCTCCCTGGATGGCCACGCCCAACGCCCCTGAGCCCTCTAGGTGTGCCCACTGAACCCACCTGGAGAGGGTCTCATCGCAGAACTGCAGAATCTGATGAGTGCTGAGGTGGGGGTCGGGGTCCCACCCACATCCCTGGCTCAACACTCTCTAAAGCCCAGAGGACAGTCGATGCCAACGCATGGCTGAGAACAAATGGGGAGACTTTTGGGACACAAAGTCACCGCCGTATCCGAGCCCCAGTCCGGGTCTCCCCCTTCCCGAGGTTCCCCAGGAGCTGGCTGCTGAGGTCCAGGTTCAACATTCGGGTTCTGCCTCTTGGCAGTGGTGGACAACTAGGTACACTCTGAGCCTCGGTTCCAGCCGTCTGTACCCGGGAGGGTGACGCCGATTTCCCAGGCTCCCGGGGTTAAAGGCTGCACAGAGCTCGGCGCAGAGCAGGACAAACAGGGGTCTCAGCCACACTTCCCTGCTGTGTGCTCAGGGCAGGGCCTCACCTCCAGGTTCTTCACCAGCAGCTCTCCAGAAGGCTGGATGGTAAACTTCCCCTCGGCACCCCACACGGGCTGGCCATCTTTGTCCCACGTGACGTTGGGCTCGGGACTGCCCCTGGCCTTGCAAGGCAAGAAGGCGTGGGAGCCTTCGGTGGTGGACAGATCTGGGAGGCCATTCTCGATCATGGGTGGGACTGCGGGCAGAGGGAGGCCCACTTGGAACCGGGGCTGGGGGAGAGGGCTGACCCCAGTGCAGGGCCCTTGGCCTTTGGCCCAGCCTTTCAGCCTTCCCTGGCCATCAGCTGCCCCCTCCAACTCCCTAGTCATAGGCCATTGCCCATGGTCAGGATGGTCTGGGGACTCCCTGAATTTGGTGAAGCTGTGATTGATTCCACTGCACCTTGCATATGCATACACATACATGCACACACACGCATGTGCACACAGATGACTAAAAGCTGCAGGACAGAGGCCTTGGGCCAGGTCCACTTGGGCACAGACTCCTTGTACCAGGCCACCCTCAGGACCAAAAGCAGGGCAGCTGTCACAGCCTCCCTGCAGAGGAGCTGTGCTGGGCAGAGTGAGGTCACTGGCTTGGCATCTGGCTGCTCTGGTGACCAGCAATGTTCCAGGTCCGAGGGGAGAGGAGCGCGCTGGACAAGCAGGTGCAGAGGAAGCCTGGAGCCAGCAGCCCCTCTGAGTTCACAGGCAGAGTCTGGCCCCAGCCCTACACAGCTGCGGGCGGGGACGGCCACGAGATACCTCAAAGCAGGCCACTGGGGCCAGGAGACGACCGGCCCATGAGTACTCCCAGCAGACTTTGCAGATTTTTGGCCAGTGATGCCACCTTATCTTTGAAGCCAATGCTCAGTCAAACTAAGGGAAGGGCACATGTAATTGTGTGTGTGCCAGCGTAGGGCCAGAGAGGCTACAGCTACTGGAAACCAGAATGAATGAGGGCTGCTAGACTCATGTTCCAGTAGGGCCAGAGAGGAGGCAGAGGGGACGGGAGTTGGTGTCTGAATCCAGAACTCAGGCATCCAATGAGAGGTGTTTTTCCATTGATTCATTTTGGAACTATAAGCAGTGTGCCCTGCCAGGCAGGGAAGAGAGAAGCTTGCAGGAGCCTGAAGCCCCGCAGTCTGCAGGGCCCGCCTCGGCCCCAGCCTCACACCCACCTTGCACCACCAGCCGCACTTTCCCCACGGCGCTGCCTGCACTGTTCTTGGCGATGCACAGGTAGTTTCCAGCATCCTCTGAGCTGGCATGGGTAATCCGCAGCTGTCCGCCAGGTAGGACCTGGGTACTCACTCCTGAATGAGGAAGAAGAACACTGAGGGGCTGGGAGCTGGGGTGGGGGACCCCCAAGGTGGGTGGATTGGGCTCTTCTGTCTCACAGGCAGCAAGTGACTTGCTGGGGTCACAGAGTGGCCAGGAGGCCTGACCCACAGCCCAGCCCAGCTGCCTCCTCCCGACCTCCCAATTTGGCCACCGAGTGCTCAGATGGCATCTCAGGCCATGGTGATAGGAGAAGCACTGGGGAGGGGGTGGCCAGAGCAAGGGTGGAGGCGTGTCTAGGCAGGCCAGGGGCTTTCTGGGACCTCTCAGCAGCTCTGCGGGGTCTCCCAGGACAGAAAGCAGGGCCCTCCAGCCCCACACTCTTCTCTTCCCTTGCCAGGCTGGCTGCCAGGGGCCCTCACCCGCAGGGACGCTGAGCCCTTCCTTCTGCCAGGTGATGATTGGCCGGGGGATGCCCAGGGCCTCGCAGGGAAGCAGCACCTCCTCCTCCGCCACGGCCCAAACCACGTTGGGCAGCGGCTTCACCACTGGGGAGGCTGCAAAGGACAGGCGTGCAGAGGGCGCTGAAAACGTCCTTAACACACAGCTCCTCCAATCAGGGGGCCTCGGAGCACCAGAGAGCGAGGCCTCTAGGAGAACAAGTGTTCTAGAAACATCGGCCGCAGCAACAAGGACGCCACGGCTGATTCTTTTCCTCCCAAAGAATTCCATGAGAGGCAGGTCTGCACCTCTGAGACCCAGGACCTCACCTCCAGCCTGAGCCCTACCCGCCTCTAGCTCTCTACCTGCTCCCAAGGAACTCCAGGGTCTGGGCCGCAAATCCTTACCTTGCACGGTGAGGACGACGTGCTTGTGGGCTACGCCAGCAGAGTTGCGGGCTGAACAGGTGTAGCGGCCTGCATGGACGGGAAGGGCCTGCCCGATCTCCAGGGTGCCTGCAGATGGAATCAGGGTGAGGGGGTCAGGACAGAGGTCCCCAGGGATGGAGGGGGCAGGGCTCCTACACAACCCCACTCTGTCTCTGGTCACTCAACCTGCCTCCTATGACCATTTATAAACAGCCTGGGGGACAAGACTGCACGGGAACCTGGAGTCTAGGTTTGCCTCTGTGCCCTGCCCAAGGGAGAGGCATGGGCAAGTTCCTTCCACTCTCTGGACTTCAGTTTCCCCATGTGTGCAATGAAGGATCAGACAAGATGGTCTCCAGACCCTTTTGGCTATGAAGTTCCAGGATCTGCAACTTCCCTGCCTGTAATCCCCTGCTCACAGTTCCACACCCTGCTGTTCTCACCTTGCTGATAAAAACTCACCTCCTCTAGGAAGGCTCCCAGGATTACTGCCTCCTCTGTCCTCCCTTTATTCTCCTGGCCTTAGCCTTGGTTACTCGGTGAACACCATTTTAACCTTCCTAGACTGCAGGCTGCACCTTGGCAGTCAAGTGACAAGGGTTCTAAATGGTCTTCTGTGGACACCTGGGGGCCTGCTGGGTGGGGGAAGGGAGCAAGGCCCATTGCACCCTGGCCTACCCACAGCCCCTGCCCCAGCACAGATGGAACCAGAGCTGTGGTTTGTTTTACTTGTTGGACTTTGCTGTTACCACTTATCACACTTACTGGAAGGAAGCTTTTGTTTTGTATTTTGTTTTGAGACAGAGTCTCACTCAGTTGCCCAGGCTGGAGTACAGTGGTGCAATCATAGCGCACTGGATCCTTGAACTCCTAGGCTCAAGCGATCCCGTACCTCAGCTTCCCAATTAGCTGGGGCCACAGGCATGCACCACCACACCCAGCTAATTTTTAAACATTTGTTTGTAGAGATGGGGTCTTGCTGTGTTGCCCAAGCTGGTCCCAAACTCCTGGCTTCAAACAATCCTCCCGCCTCCGGCTTCCAAAGTGCTGGAATTACAGGCATGAGCCCTTCTGCCCAGCCTGGAAGGAAGTTCTGTTGCTTCAGAAGAGTCTTAAAATCACAGGTTTGGCCAGTGGTTCCTGGACTTTAGGATTTCACTAACTAACTAACAAATAAATTTGGAGACTCTCCATAAAGCTTCCAACTTATTATTTTGACAAGCAAAGACATTTAAAAAATCACATTAGGCCAGGCACAGTGGCTGTAATTCCAGCACTTTGAGAGGCTGAGGAGGGCAGATCACCTGAGGTCAGAAGTTCAAGACCAGCCTGCCAACATAATGAAACCCCATCTCTACAAAAACACAACACTCAGTCAGGCATGATGGCGGGTGCCTGTAATCTCAGCTACTCGGGAGGCTGAGGCAGGAGAACCCCTTGAACCCGGGAGGTGGAGGCTGCAGTGAGCAGAGATTGTGCCTTGCACTCCAGCCTGGGTGACAGAGCGAGACTTCATCTTAAAACAAACAAACAAACCACCATGTACTATGATCTGAATCTCACCAAGAAAAGGGAGTTTCAACACCAAAAGATAATTTCAGAATAAAGGACGATTCTTCTGAAGGGATAAAACCAGGTTTACAAAGGCTCCCAGGGAGCAGCTATTTTTCTTATTTTGCCATGAAACAGCACTTGTATGCCAGAGGGCCTCAGGAACTGATGGGTCTCAACACTGCAGAGCATGGAGGAGAATATGGAGCTCAGAGAGGGTGAGAGGGTCCTCCCAGGTCACACAGCCAGGAGAGGCAGAGCCAGGCCAGACTGTCCTATCTTGTTCCACCATGTGACCTTCTTTCACCCCCTCCACCTGCTGTCTCAGTCTCCCCTCGGCTGCCTCTCTCTGTGATCACCCTTATTTACCTGATGGTGAGACACGATAGCTGCTCCCCCGAGCTCCTAGCTGGGCGCCTGCCTTGCTCCAGGACACGGTCGGGGCTGGTATGCCCGTGCTGTGACATGTGAGGACCACGGGCGCCATCATGGTCACGGTGAAGTCTGTCTGGTCGTCAGCAATGGTGGGAGGCACTGAAAGCCAAGGCGAGGCTTGAGGCCCCACCGGCATGCACAGGGGACTCACGGCTGGGGGCCGGGGTAAAGCTAGCACACAAGGTGACGTTAGTGACAAAGGGCCAGGGAGGGAGGTGGGGCAACAGAGGGAGAAGTCACATTTGCCCACTCAGCAAATCCTTCTGGGCACAGGGCTACAGCTTTCTTTAAAAAAAAAAAAAAAGTGTTCTTTTTCAGAGATGGGGTCTCACTATGTTGCCACAGCTGGAAGGAATGCAGGGGCTATTCACAGTGTGATCCTACTGCTGGTCAGCAGGAGAGTCTTGACCTGCTCTGTTCTGACCTGCTCTGTTCTGACCCGGGAAGCTTCACCCCTCCTTAGGCAACCTGGTGGTCCCTGCTCCCAGGAGGTCACCATATTGATACTGAACTTACTGTGAACACCCACTCAGCATAGCGCACTACAGCCCAGGACTCCTGGGCTCCAGCGACCCTCCAGCCCCAGCCTCCCGAGTAGCTGGGAATATAGGCAAATGCCACTGCACCCAGGGGGATACAGCTTTCTATGGAGACTCTGGCCTTGTAACTTCACAGGGGTTTACTCGTGGGTTTCCCACTTGGAGTGAGGGAGGCCAGAGAAAGGGGAAGTGCCATTTAACCCAAGAGCTGAAGGAAAAGCAGGTGTTGGCTGAGTGAGGGGAAGAGTGTTCCCGGCAAAGGGAACAGCATGTGTGAAGGCCTTGAGGCAAGGAACAAAAAGCTGAGCAGCTCGATTAGACCCTGGAGTGAGGCAGGTCTGGTCTGACCTGAACCTGGGGGCTTGGCAGGCCAGACCACACAGGACCTGGTGTGCCCAGCTGAATGAACTCTTGCATTCTATCCTGAGGGCAATGGGCAGCTGTGGAGGGAGGGATTTTTAACAGGGGTGATGACAAGGTCAGATCTAAGTTTAGAACATTCTGGATTGGGGAGGGGCAGGCCTCTCCCGTGAGCTCCTGTGTGCCAGGAACTGTGCCGGAGCTGGGGTTAAGTCAGTGTGACTGGGCAGGATCTGAGAGGCCTTCCTGGAGGAGGTGCCCAGTGCAGCACGGGTAAGCCACACAATTCCCTGCAGGCAGGGAGAGCACTCAAGAGTGCGAAGGCACTGCCCCCACCACAGGCATCCTCCTCCGCCTCTTCCCTGACTCACCGTGGACGGTCACTTGGTAGAGCCTCTGGGCCTCGCCCACCTTGTTGCTCACCACACACACAAACTGGGCTGAGTCCTGGGGGCCAGGGGCCTCGAGGAGCAGGGCGTTGGAGGGCAGGAGCCTAGGGCAGAGAGACGGGTGGTCAAGCGGCTGCTGGGCTGACAGAGACCAGCCGAGGCTTTTCAGCAGAGCTGTCTGGATGTAGGGGGTCTCATACCCGTTTCCCCTTCCTGTATCCAGCCTCCAGCCCTGACTCTAGAAATGTCTTCTAGAAGTTTCTACACTAAAGGTTTAGCTGGTGGATTTGTGATTTTCATTTTTATCCCTGTTTCTCTGTAACCCTGCGCATTTGTTATAATAACCATCTATGATAACTTCTATAATAACAACCGCGTCAAAGTGGCTCAGGGTCTTAGTTACTGATTTCATTTTTACTAAGTCTAGGCTTGTTATATTGGTTTTCCAATTTTTTTAAATTGACATTCTGTTTTTTCTTTTTGTTGAGACAGGGTCTTGTTCTGTTTCCCAGACTGGAGTGCAGTGGCACCACCACAGCTCACTGCAGCCTCGACCTCTCAGGCTCAGGGGATCCTCCCACCTCAGCCTCCCGGGTAGCTGGGACCACAGACCACGCTCTGCTAATTTTTGATTTTTTTGTAGAGATGGGGATCTCACTATGTTGCCCAAGCTGGTCTTGAACTCCTGGCCTCAAGCAATCCTCCCACCTCAGCCTCCCAAAGTGTTGGGATTACAGGTGTGAGCTACCACACCCTGTTCATGTTTTGTGTTTAGACAAAGAGTGACTCTGGTGGATATAAATAAAGCCCCCAGATGTCTCTGCTGAGCTCTCTGTCCCCAGTGCCCTCACGCCTATCTCAGTGTGAAGACCCCCGATCCCCAAAGTTGAGACACAAGTTCTGGTCCTGGCTCTGGTGAGACCTGAGCATACCCCACCCCATCCCTGCCCTGTGCCCCTCAACCCCATGCATCTCAGGAAGTCACTGCAAGGTCCAGTTGTTACCGGTAGGCACCCTGCTGCAGGCGGAAGTCCAGCTTCTGTCCGTCCTTCCACCAGACCACCAGGGGCTTAGGGGAGCCGCTGGCCTCACAGGGCAGCGAGGCTGGAGTGTGGGCGGTCAGGGTCAGGTTGGAGGGGCTGGGGGCGATGGCTGGAGGCTCTGGGGAGAGCACAGCGGTCAGGAGACAGGTACAGGGGGCTGGGGGCTCTCTGAGGCTGTGTCCAGGGGCAATGCCACTGCCTCCCACCTTCCACCCATCCCTGAAGGGGCACAGAGGGAGAGGGCAGGAGAAACTTCAATGGGAGAGCTTGCAACAGGCTCCTGAAGCTGACCGTTTTGGGCTTTCCCCATCCCTGAGCCCGGCACCCTCTCACTGCCTCTCCTTGACCGAGGCCTCCAGGATGCCAGGCTCCACTCCCCATCAGCCCCACCTGAGGCTGGGCTCTGCCAGAGCGGCCCCACACAAGCTGATCCGTTGGAGTGGGAGGAGATTGGGGCAAATGATTCTAGTGATTTTGAATTTTATCCTTTCACGTGTTTTACCTTTTTTTTTAGACAGAGTCTCACTCTGCCGCCCAGGCTGGAGTGCAGTGACATGATCATGGCTCACTGTCACCTGAAACTCCTGGGCTCAAGTGATCCTCCCACCTCAGCCTCCCAAGTAGCTGGGACTACAGGCAT
Source organism: Cheracebus regulus (assembly GCA_963574635.1). Taxonomy (NCBI): domain Eukaryota; kingdom Metazoa; phylum Chordata; class Mammalia; order Primates; family Pitheciidae; genus Cheracebus; species Cheracebus regulus. Next base: position 53,593 of record CAUYQU010046000.1, on the reverse strand, counting down.
GTGCCACCATGCTTGGCTAATTTTAAAAAATTTTTTTGTAGAGATAGGGTTTCACTGTGTTGCCCAGGTTGGGCTTGAACTCCTGGGATCAAGCGATCCTTCTGCCTCAGCCTCCCAGACTTGTTTTACTTTCTGCGCATGTTTTCTTACTGAATAGAATCGCTGTCCTGTTATGTAATTTATGCACTAAAATACTACTGTGTCCTTTGAGCGTGCATGATCACAACTTTCTACTAATGGGCTTCATGGCCAAAAGCATTTGAAGATCATTGGCTCTCTGGGCTCCTGACAGCTGGGGTGACCCAGAAACTAAGCAGGACTGGACCCCGACAGGGACTGGACTCTGAAGCCCTTCCCCAGGCCACCTACCAAAGACCTGGAGGTCACGGCCTTGACGATCAGAGCCAGCAGAGTTGGATGCCAGGCAGAGATAGTGGCCGGTATCCTGGGCAAGGACTGGCTGGATCCTCAGGGAACCCTCGGGCAGAACTTTGAACCTGGACAGGATGGTGGGGGGTTTCCCTGGAGACGGGCAGGGCCAGTGGGGCTGGAGGAGGGCTGTCTCCAGCAAGACCCTTCCCTCTGACCCCACTATCAGAGAGGTTGCTGATACAGTTTGGCTCTGTGTCCCCACCCAAATCTCATCTTGCAGCTCCCATAATTCCCATGTGTTGTGGGAGGGACCCGGTAGGAGATGATGGATGGAATCATGCGGGCGGGTCTTTCCCATGCTGTTCTCGCAATAGTAAATGCGTCTCACAAGATCTGATGGTTTTAAAAACTGAAGTTTCTCTGCACAAGCTCTCTCTTTGCCTGCTGCCATCCACGTAAGATGTAACTTGCTCCTCCTTTCCTTCCACCATGACGGTGAGGCCTCCTCGGCCATGTGGAACTGTAAGTCCAATAAACCTCTTTCTTTTGTACATTGCTCAGTCTCAGGTATGTCTTTATCAGCAACGTGAAAATGGAGTAATACAGATGCTCACTTGGAGGTGAGAGTCATGCATCTATGAGGCCAAGGTCAGGGGGTCAGAGCCACAAGCAGCTCTCTACACCCCAGGCCAACATTGGAAAGACCAAGAGAAGGGCTGCTTCGGGCCTCCCCAACACTGTCCTGGGCCTGGCCTCTCCTGAGAGGCAGAAGGAGGCCCACCCTGCTCTTCCTTAGGGCGGCCCCTAGATCTCAAAAGTGCCCTTCCCAAGGGCCATGTCTGTACTGTGCAATCCCGCCCCCGGCCACAGTTGATTGGACAGGGGATGGACATGTCACTCAGGCTGGGCCAATGGTATTCTGTGCCCTGGGAATTTAGAATTGGAATTCACAGATAGCTTGCTAGTGAGCAGAGGAGCTGTAAAACTGGGGCTGGGGGCCATGGGGGTGCCATGTTCACTGAGGAAGGTGAGAGAGAGAGATGAAGCCCACACTGAGAGAAGCTATAAAACCATCAGAGTTTGTGAGACCCATTCACGCCCCTCTACCCACATCTATCAAGGCTTCTGATCAAGTCAAATAAGCAAGTGCCCTTCATGAGTGGTGGGCCTGTCCTTATGTTCTGAGACACCCCACATCCTGATGATAAAGTCACTTTTCTGCTCCAACTGCTCAAGTGAGTTTTGTTTACAACCCACAAAGAGGCACCTGAGGACCTCCCCGAGGCCCACCCCTTCCCTCTCTCACCTGGGGCTCCCAGGATCCAGGGGCACCCCGTCCTTCCGCCAGCTCACGAGGGGTGTGGGCACACCGTCGGCCTGGCAGGGCAGGAGGGCTGTTTGGTTCACTGAGACGTTCACTGAGGGTGGTCCTGATTGGATGGTGGGCACCGCTGGAGAGGGGCACAGAGGGAATGGAGCTGGCAGCTGTGGCTCTAAGATGGTGGGCAGGGTGGGGTGGGGTGGGCCCTACTCACTGTGGATCTCCACGCGGAAGGCCACACTGGTGCTGCCCACGGCGTTGCGGGCTGTGCAGCTGTAGTCACCGCTGTCGGCTGTGCTCAGAGCCTGCAGCTGCAGGAACCGGCCCTGCTCCGGGAACTGTGTGTGGACATCCTCCTGGAGAGTCCGCCAGGGTGGAGAGACCCTCATCAGTGCCTGGCTGCGCTAGGCCAGCCCCTAGCACCAGGCATGGAGGACTGCGGAACCCGTGAGGCTGGACAGAGGCTGTCCTTCCAGGCTGACCTCAGTCCCTGACTGTGCCCCACGGAGGACCCACTGAGGATATGCGCTCCTCTGGGAGGAAATGCATCCCCAGTCCCTGGAGTTCCTGTCAGAACACTGACAACCCTGGAATCCGCAGCTGCAAACTGACCCCATTTGAGGGATGGACAAAGAGAGACTTGGTCACAGGCCCAGGCCACACAGCTGCTAGCACAGCTTGAAGGAGCCAGGGGGAGAATACTAGGTGGGCCTCAGAAGCCCTGAGTGACCTGAGCCTCGCCTCAGTGTCCCCATCCATAAAATGGGAGTGACAATGACAATGGGGGGGTACAACACCCAGGGGTAGGGTGCAAAATGCAGCTCAGAGTGGGCCTTTGGGACCCAGGATCCAGCCGGGTTAGGTGTGGCGCCTGAGCGGGACAGAAGGCAGCGCTCTGAACCCCCGCCCACCTGCAGCACGATGCCATCTCTGTGCCACGTGATCTTGGGAGCTGGCTCTGCCTCCACTGGACACTCCAGGACCAGCTGCCCCGGGGCCAGGCCAACCACAAAGCGGGGGCCTCGGGGCCCAACAATGTTTGGAAGGGCTGGGAAGGGGGTAGCACAAGAAGGCGTGAGAGGTGGACTCACCCCTGCCGCGGGCCCGTCCTGCCTCCTGGCCCTGCCCCCACCCCACCCCCACTGCCTACCTTGAACCCTGACCCGGAAGCTCTTCTCCACTGCACCTGCAGGGCTTTCAGCCAAGCAAGTGTACAGCCCGGCATCCCCAACCTGGGGATGAAGCAGGTTGAGCAGCTGCCCCGGCCCCTGTCTGCCCACCTCCCAGTCTGGTTTCCTTCTGATGCAGCGAGCAACCCAGAATACAAACTCAGCCCTGCGAGGTCTGCCATCCACCTTCCCAGCCAACCCCTGCCCACTCCTGCCATCTCACTGTTGCTTTAGGGCTGGTGCAATGGCTGCTTCTTCCCAGAAGTCCCCCTTGACTACACCAGTCCTCCTCTGGTCTAGATGGGAAGTCATCTACTTTTGGCATCAGCCTGGGCCCTGACCCAGCTGGAGGCTCCAAAGGGCATGGCCTAGGTGGGTCACCTCCACACCCTCGCCCCACACAGAGGAGGCACTTCAGCCAAACCTTGCCAACTGCCAACTGCATCCGGGGAACCTGCAGTCCCTCCCCTCTCCCCCAACCCAGCCTCCTCCCAACCCCCAGCCTCATCCTACAGCGGCCACAGCGGTACCTGCACGCTCTCCACCCGGAGCACCCGCGCGGCTCTGCTGCTGCGCTCCCGCCTGCTCAGGGCCTGCCCGTCCTTATGCCAGGTGATGTTGGGCTGGGGGGTGCCCTGGGCATCACAGAGGAGCTCCATGGGGGCACCAGGGGTCAGCGACAGCTCTGCAGGCTGGCCTGAGTCCTTGATGTGAGGAGGGTCTACAAGCCACCCACGGAGGGGAACACAGTGACACATGTTTCCAGGACAGCGCCGCACTCAAAAGTGCCGTGCTGAGTCCAGGAACTCTGCTCCCAGATTTTGGTGGCTCTTGTTCTTGTGTCTGCCACCAAGGTTTGATGGAAAGAACCCAGGAGCACAGCCCTGGGAGAATCAAAGCCTGGTCACCCTTTCCCTGCAAGCAAGGCCAGAGAGGAGTCCCAGCCGAAACCAAGCTCCAAAGTTCTGCTCCCAGGTGGCAGTCCCAGGCCTCCAGGGGACTCACCTTACTCACTGCCCTTCCCATTGCCCCCAGAGTCCCACTCTCTCCCTCGAGCCCAGAGAAACTGGCCAGAGGCCAGAGGACCCACCCATGACTGTCAGCTGGAAATGCCTCCTGGCTTCCCCTGCCTCGCTCATGGCCACACAGGAGTAGGTCCCAGAGTCAGCAGTTCCCACTGTCTCCAGCTGCAGGCTGGGCCCCTGCTCGAGGCTCTGGGGCACCCAGGGCTCCCCGTCCTTCATCCACGACACGAGAGGCTGGGGAATGCCCCAGGCCTCACACTGGAGTTCCACCGGGGAGCCACGAACTACCACCACGTCATTCTGGAACTCCACTGGCTCCAGGACAGGGGGCACTGTGGAGGGCAAAAAGGTGGGCAGGAGCCATATTATTCCAGGACTCCCACCTCCAGTACTCAGCTTAGACGTGACCTCCTCTGGGAAGCCACCCTGATCCCCCAAGGCCAGGCGAGCGCCCTCCTCTGTGTTCCCACAGCATCCGCTCCGTCCCCTGGTGTCATTAGTTGCCTGGAATTGTGACTGTCTCTTTACAGAGCTGCTTCCTGCACTGGCCTCCTGGGGGCAGAGCCTTTCTGCCCCCGCCTATCCTGGGCATATCAGGGGCGCAAAGGAGCAATCCAGTGAGTCAGAGACTGAGTCGCAGTGTCCGCTCTCCTCAATGCCCCCAGGGCCCATCCTTGTCCACCCAGATGGGCAGAGGGGCCAAGGGCCTTGAGTCTCACCCACCAAGGCCAGAGACCCCCTTGCCCCACCCCCTGCTCCATACCCTGCACCTGCAAGGTAAAGTTTCTGTCTGCCACGCCAGCTGGGCTTGCGGCCACGCAGGTGAAGATGCCGGCGTCAGCCAGTTGCACCTGGGAAATCCTGAATCCCCCGAGAGGAGAGGGAGCAGGAGAGAGGGAAAGGAGGAGGAAGGGGTTGGGGGGAAGAGAGGGACAGGGAGAGAGGGAAAGAAGCCGGAGAGGCTGGCTGCGTGGAAGGACTTCCTCCCTTTTCCATCCTTTGTCCCCAAAGGCTTGCTGGCCAGAGGGGGTCGGGTGACTGAGCTCAGCATTTGCTTAAAGTCTTTACCTGGGTTCCCGTGTCCCCAGGATATAGCCCCCAACCGCCCCCACCGCTGCTGCCTGCTCCCGCCCATCTCATTCTGAAGCCAGACCTCCTGCCTCCTCTTCCCACATGGACAGCTCAGCTCCCGTCGTCTACACACCCCTCTTTGCCATCAGAACTCCCCGGAGTCCTCTCGGCTCCCTGGCTTCACTGTCTGTCCTCCCACTTTCTCTCCAGCCCTTCTGCCCCCGCCACTCCTCCAGAGCTGCTCCTGCCTGTCCCCAGTCACAGTCCGTCCTCAGGCCTGCTCTCCTGTGGCCTGCTGGTCTCTCTCCCTGAAAGCTGACTTTTCCTGCAGCTCCTCCTACCCCGCCCACCTCCCCTTCCCTGGTACCTGAGACCCACCCTAACACTAGCAGCTGGGGTGCAGTCCACACTCACTCTGGGGTGGGGGTGGGTGTTGCAGCCAGTCCTGGCTTCCAGCACCTCCCATGTGCTGACAGTCCCCAAATGTCCACTCTAAGTGGCACAGCTAGTGCCTGTCTGCCATCTTCCCTACCTGAGGGTGCGGCCAGAGCCGTGGAGGTGGGTGCGCTGGGACAGCGGGAGGGGCAGGCCATTCTTGAGCCAGCTCACATGGATGGGTGGGGAGCCCCGCACGGGGCATGCCAGGGTCACCAGCTCCCCAGGCCTGCTCACCAGGGTCCCTGAGCCATCCACTCCCTGCTCAATGGTGGGAGGAACTAGGAGTGGGTGGAGAGAAGAAAGGCGGGTGGTGAGGAAGTCTTGAGGGGAAGGTGGGCTCCTCCCAGGGAAATTCCCAGCAGTGGAGACCCGAACTTCTGCCGCCAACAACCACAGTGGTTACCACCACAGCCACTCCCGAGGGATGAGGCCACTGCAGGAGGGGCACAACCACTCCCTGACTCTCTTCCCACCCCACAAATCTCCTCTGTACTCTGGGCTGGTGTTATTGTCTTCTAGTTTGAGGATGGGGCACAGAGGCCCAGGGAATTGAGATGGGTGGCCCAGGTGACAGTGTGGGCTTTGCTCAAATGTCACCTCATCACCCATGCCCTGGCCCACGCATCACCCTCCCGATGCCCCAGGGCTCCACACCCAGCACATTCACTGTGTGTAGCCGGGTGTCCTCCCCAGCTGGGCTGTAGGCCACACAGGTGTAGGCGCCCGCGTCAGAGGTCCTCAGGCCCTTTAGCACCAGGGAGCCGCCGTCCAGGTGGAATCTGCAGCGGGGAAGGAGGGCCGAGGGCAGGGCGTGAGGGGGCGTGGGTGCTGCACCTGCAGGGAGGGCATGGGCCGAGCCTTACCGGAGGTGAGAGCCCATGTCCTGGCCCAGCGGGCTGCCGTCCTTCAGCCAGGCCACGTCCGGCGGTGGCTGCCCATCGGCCTCACAGTCCAGCTGTGCCTCCTGCCCTTCCAAGATGTGGTGCTCCTGTGCCACGCCCAAGCTCCGGATCCGGGGGGGCACTGAGGCAGGGGTACAGTGAGGCCCTGGGCGACAGAAGGGGCTGCCCTGGGAGTAGGACAGAAGGTGCGGGACGCAGACCTACCCAGCACTGCCACCACGAAGTCCTTGCGGGCCTTGGCCTGGGCGTTCTCAGCCACGCATGTGTAGGTGCCTGCCTGGGCTGGCTGCAGGCGGCTCAGCTGGAGGCGGCCCCCCCGGGAGACCACACCGTGCACCACGCTGCTCTCTGTGGGACAGAGGGGGGCCCCTGAATCCCCCAACCACTTCTTGTGCTTATAGAAAACTGAGGCCACAGAGGCAAGGGCACCTTCCTTTATGTCCCCCTCTTCCCCAGCCCGGTCTCTATTCCTTAGAACTCTCCCGTTTCCTTCCACTTGGGGCAGCTCTTCCCAAGGGACACACCTTCAGTGTCCAGGATTTGCTCTGGGGCCCAGCTCTCACCTCCCTTCCTCTCCCTCCCTGCCCTGCCCCTCTATGCCCATCTATCAAGGTTTCTGATCAATCAAGTCAAACCAGCTCCTCAGCGACCCCATACAGGTCACCCTGGGGCCTCCCCCGAGCCTCGGCTCCCTGCCTTCGGGCCTCCCCCTTCATTCCCTCCAGCCACAGCCCTGCCCAAAGCCATCCCTAACTGCCCCAGCGCAGGCTGATCTCCTTGCCCCGATCCTCATGGGTCCTGTCGGCTTCTCAACACAAAACACCCGGTCAATTCCCTGCATCCAGCGGGGAGCTTGGGAATCAGAGATGAGGACGGCTCCGTCCCTGTCCCCAAGGAGTCCACAATGTATCAGGGGCAGGGCAGTGAAACAAGGAGACCCAGTGCTGACTAGCCCTGTGAGCCCCTGATGGAGCCGGGGAACCTGGGGGTCAGGAGGGGTCGGGGAGGGCTTCCGGAAGTGGCGAGTCTCCGCTGAGACGTGCCTGTTGAGCAGGACTCAGCCAGTGGGGAGCGGAGGTGACCATGGGAGCCTGGGCTGGGTATTCCAGGCAGGGAACACATGTACCAAGAGAGCTGGACACAACAGGGGGCGGGGCCTGCAGCCACCTGACCCAAGAGAGGCAACGACACAGGTCCATGCGGAAACAGACATGGAGGCTCGCAGCGGCACCAAGCACCACAGCGTCAGTAAGCGTCACAGCCAGAAGGTGCAGACACCCAAATGCCGTCAACTGACCAGTGGATGCACAAAAGTGACATGGCCACACAATAGAATATTCACAGCCACAGAAAGGAATGAAGAAAAGCATTTAATTTTTTTTTTTTTTTTTATTTCTAAGATGGGGTTTCACCGTGTTGGTCAGGCTGGTCTTGAACTCCCAACCTCAGGTGATCCACCCACCTTGGCCTCCAAAGTGCTTGGATTACAGGCATGAGCCACCACGTCTGGCCTGTTTTTAAAAAGAATGATGTACTGGCCAGGTGCGGTGACTGATGCCTGTAATCCCAGCACTCTGGGAGGCCGAGGCAGGTGGACCACCTGAGGTCAGGAGTTCGAGACCAGTCTGGCCAACATGGTGGAACCCCGTCTCTACTAAAAAGACAAACATAAGCCAGGCATGGTGGCAAGTGCCTGTAATCCCAGCTGCTCAGGAGGCTGAGGCAGGAGAATCGCTTGGACCTGGGAGGCAGAAGTTGCAGTGAGCCGAGATGGCGCCATTGCACTCCAGCCTAGGTGACAGAGCAAGACTCCATCTCAAAAAAAAAAAAAATGAGAAAGAAAAAGAATGAAGTACTGATCCATGCTACAACATGGATGAACCTTGACAGTGCGCTAAGCGGAAGGAGCCAGACCCAAAAGGCCACACCCTCTATGATGCCATTGACGTGAAAGGCGCAGAATAGGCCAATCCACAGAGACAGAAAGCAGATTCGTGGTTTCCTGGGTCTGGGTAAGAAGAAATTGGGGAAAACAGGGAGTGATTCCTGATGGGTATGGGGTGTCCTTTTGGTGATAAAAATGTTCTAAATTTGATTGTGGTGATGGTTACACAACTCTGTGACTGTACTATAAATCACTGAATTAGATGTTTTCAGTGGGTGAATTAGATAATATGTGAATTATATCCCAATAAAACTGTTCCTGAGAGAGGGGCAGGTTTGAGAAGCACAGCACAGTCACATTTAGCGCATGGGGTGGGGCCAGGGAGAGGTGGCCCGTGGTGCGGGTCCCCTGCTGTGGACAGATTTCCACCAGACAAGGGACCCGCTCCGCCCTGCACCTTCAGACTTGTCTGCCCTTCGCAGAGCCTGCATGGGAGGCACAGCGGGCCCAGGAGACCATGTGGGGCTTCTGCCCTCATGTGGAGGAACAGTGGGGACAGCAGTGGCCAGAGTGGGGAGGCTGGCTGGGGGGTAGGGGTGACCAATGGCCCAGTTAGAACAGAGCTCAGCCGCCACCAGGGAGCAGCTCTGGGGGCCAATGCTGAACCCACTGTCAGCCAGTGGGCTTTCCATGGCCCTCAGCGCCCGCCCTGCAAATGGAGAGTCCACGTCTGCCGTCTCATGGGAGCTGACTAAGGGCGTGGATGCAAAGGAGCTTCCAAGTCCCCACAGGAGACACTCCTGATGCTTGAATTCCAAGGGCCAATAAATAACACTTCACTCAAACACAAACGGGGCGGAGCCAACATGGCACAGCCAGCCTCTGGTTTTGCCAAAATCATCGACAACCAACAACTTCCTTCCTCTGCTTTCCTGTCATCTCACTAAAGACAAGAATGCTTTACATGAAACTGACAAGGGCACACGTGCTCACCCACGGGCATCCTGTCCTTCAGCCAAGTGACCGTGGGTGCAGGGACCCCGGACACATCACAGGTCAGGACCAGGGGGCTCCCAGCCACCTGGCTCACCATCTCTGTCTTGAGGTTCTCAAACGTTGGGGGCACTGCAGGAAAAAAGCCAGGCTGTCAGAATTCTGAGACTCTTCCCCCATTTCCTTCCCCTCAGGCAGATGATGGAGGCCTGAGAGGCCCGTCCCAGTAGTTAGGAGTTCCCATTTTATGTTTTATTCACAAATGTAAATAGAACCAGTGTGTGGCTATTTTAAAGCATAATAAAGCAAAGCTCCAGCCAGGTCTACTTAGCCCAGGGATGGTAAATGGGAGGCTCACGCACCCACAGTCCTTAACCCCTGCCAGGGCAGACATCAATAATCTATCCCAACACTCTCTCCTGCTCCACCAAGATGAAGTCACACACCCCAGACAGCCATTACCAGTGGAACAGAGTCAGCCAGGCTCCAGATGAAATGCCTCTGCCCTCAAGGACCAGATATTCCCCCACTTTCCACAGTTCATCAATGTAGCCATCAGAAAGGGCCGTGAGATTTGAGCAGCAAGCCTGGTGTCAGTCTTTTTCTTGTTACTTTATTTTTTTATGTTTTGTAGATACAGGGTCTCACTATGTTGCACAGTCTGATCTCAAACTCCTAGACTCAAGTGAGCCCCCTGGCTCCACCTCCCAAAGTGCTGGGATTACAGGCGGCCCCTGCACTCCGTCTTGTCAGTTCTTTTTGACGATTGTGTTGCGTATGGCTCAGGACTGCATGCGCCCACTGCTCACCTGGTTGAGAGGCTACTGGCTTGGGCATCTGTGGCAGACGGCTGGTGTTCCCCCAGCCCATTCTTCCCGTTGCGCACAGCAGAGTTTTAGCTAAGCCCATTATCACTCTAGCAGAAACTACATTTCCCAGTGTCCCCCATAGCTTGAGCATGCACTAATGGATTATATGCAGAAGGGACAGGTGCTACTTCTGCATGAAATACTTGCTTGCCCACACTTCTGCTCTTTTCTGCTTCCTGTGGGCTGGGACAGGATGCAGTGTCCCAGCTTCAACCATAGGCACAAGAACAACACCCTAAGAAATGCAAGATCAATAAGAGGGAAGGAACCCAGGTCCCTGAACTACCGCATGGAGCTGAGCTACTCACCAGCCTAGATACTCACCTCTGGGCTTTTGAATGAGAGTTAAACTCTCTCATTTACTCAGGTATATTTTGGGGCCTCTTTGTTGCAAGGCTAAGTCTATGTTCTAACATAACATCTGAGTCCCAGAAAATCTGGCCAGGTTCCCTAGACGGTATAAACAGGCTCCCCCTTACCCCAGCTGGAGTCATATGTCCAATCAAACAGCATCTGTGCTCCATCCATGGGCGGATGGGACAGGCCCTCTCAGAGATCAAGATGCAGGTGACATGGCCTCCTGTGTGTCTGGTCTCATATGGCTCCTTCATCCTGGTGCCCATGTGCCAGGCCCTGTGCCCAGCACTTGACACCGTCCATGGGATCGGGTATGTCCAATGTGGCTGGCAGGCAGCTACTGCTTTTAGACTCATTCACTGAAGGTAAGCCTTAGGCTCAGAGGGACAAAGTCACTCTACTAAGCCCCATGAAGCAAGTCACTGGCAGAGTTCTATTTGGAGCCTGCTAACCCTGGTCTTTTAAATTTTAGAAATCAGCTGGGTGCAGTGGCCCTTGCCTGTAATATCAGCACTTTGGGAGGCTGAGGCAGGAGGATTGCTTGAGCCCAGGAGTTCGAAACCAGCCTGGGCAACATAATGGGACCCCAACTCTGCAAAAAGAAGTAGATAGATATAGATACAGGTACAGATGATACAGAGATATTAGAAATTCTAGTAATCGTGCCCTCAGCACTTGGCAGCCCTGACTCTGTCCAGCTATTGTCTTTCTCCTCCCAGGCAGCCCATGTGTTGTTAGGGGCTCCACAGTCATGTCGGCCAGGCTGGTCCCCGGCTTACCCTGGACGGTGAGAACAAAGGTCCGCACAGCCTCCCCAGCCACATTGCTGACTTGACAGCTGTATACACCTTTATCTGACACCTGGGAGAGGAAAAGCACATGCTGACTGTGTGCCAGAGATGGGGCTGCAGTGCTAGGGCTCCCCAAGAGCATCTAGGCCCCCAAAACTTCCAGAGCAGGGGACCCCCAAATATGCTGGTCCTGACTGGAGAGCCAAAGGGAATCAGGTCCCTCTGGCCTTTTCCAAGAGCCTCAAGAAGCAGGAAGCCCCTCAACAGTGAATACACAGGCTCTGGGCGCCGCACTCCCTGGGCCAAGCGGGAGGAAGGGGCTCCCCATTGCTGTGGGGATGGAGCCTGGCCAGGAGAGAGGAGCCCAGAATGGATGTCCAGAGGGACAGCAAACATTCGTCCAACCAACGCTGTGAGCACCTAACCCACACCAGGGAGGTAGGGCAGGGCAGACTCCCAGGAGTCTCAGCCAGCCAGCCAGAGCAGCCCGGACAGAAGCTTCTAGATGCCAAGGAAACTGAGGCAGGACGGGCTCATGCCTTGACTGCAGGGCTGGGTCTGGACGTGACTCCAGAGCCCTGAGCTCTGCCCATGTCTTCCACCCTGGAAGCTGCTAATCAACTCGGTTTGGGGTCCCACAGGCCAAGGAGGCAGCAGCCCACATCCTGCCCACCTTCTTCCCCCCAGCTCGCCAGGGCTGGGAGGCGACTTTCCTCAGCTGCCCATGGCCACCCACACCCCCAGGGTCGCTCACCTGGGCCTCCTGGATCTCCAGCCTCTGGCCACCCTGCAGAGCCTGGGTCCTCTGCGCCAGGCCCAGGGGCTGCCCATCCTTGTACCAGGTCACAGTCGGCTCAGGGAGCGCATCTGTCTCGCAGCTCAGGATAGCCTTGTCCCCGACCCTCACCAGTACCACATCCTGGGGGCTGCTGGGAGCCTGCCCAAAGGCAGGGGGAACTGGGGGCAGGAGACAGCAGAGTGAGGCGCTGCAGCTGTCCCTGCACCCTCCACATTCAGCCACAGGGAAAATGCTGGTGGAGACCCATCAGGGTCACACAGCCGACCCACCCCAGCAGTCCTGGCCCCAGGGGCTGGCGCAGACCCAGGGGTGCTGGAGGAAGAGAACCGGGCCAGCACGCTAAGGACCCGCTGAGTGACCGTGGACAGCTTCCTGCCTCTCTGAGCCTCAGCCTCCTAGATGGGGGAGATGCTGACGCCTGCCCCGACCCAGGCTCTTCCTGCATGGGGCAGGGCCCAGCTGGGTCACAGCCCCCTGTGGGGGCCCCTTCAGCCCCCTGTTGCGGCCCCTTCAGCCCCCTGTTGCTCCAGTGAACCAATGTAGAAGCGCCCCTTCCCCATGGCTCAGTCCACAGGGCCGGGCGCCGAGTGTGGCTGGTGTTCGTGCAAGTGAATGAACCAGCCTCAGGGCTGAAAGAACCTTCCAGTGAGTCCTTGCTCAAGACACCTTGGACCAGCTTTTCCCCAAGAGGATTCTGAAGCCTATGAGCCTTGAAACAGGCTCCACAGTGAAACGGGCTTCCCCAACCACACAGGCTTAGGGAGGCCTCTTCCCCAGCAAGGCTCTTGGGGCCCATCCTGTCACTCCCCCTCCTCAGAGCTGACCTGTGTGGGCATCCCAGCTTCCCCCGTGCCTCCTGTCCCTCTCCTGGCTCTGTTCCCCGGGGGGTGTGGGCTGAGGGCTGACTGAAGGATGAGGGACAGCATGAGTTGGGGACAGACATGGACGCACCCAGAACACTGAGCTGCACCAGCTTCTGGTGTTGGCCGGCAGCATTGAGGGCTTCGCAGGCATATGTCCCGGAGTCCGACAGCTGTGCTCGTGCCAGCTGCAGTGTGTGGGTGCCTGTCGGGGGAGCCAGCGCCTCACACCAGCATTCTAGCCCAGCCCATCCTGAACCCCTGCCCGACCCACAGCCCTGTCCCAGGTGGGGGAAGCCACTCTCTCCCCATGTAACCTTAGAGTTGGGCCAGAAGCCTTAGTTTACCCACCAGGCAGGAGGAAGACCTCTTCACCCAGGGAGAGGGCCTGGCTGTCCTTGTACCACGTGACCTCAGGGCTTGGGTGAGCGTGGACGTCGCAAGGGAGGGAGACGCTGCTGTTGAGGATGGCAGTGACCTGCTCCGAGTCCAGGCCAGCAATTCGTGGCGGGACTATCCCCACGGCCACCATGACAGAGAAAGGCATGAGAATCACGCCGGCAGGGGAGCCCGGAGCCCGAGAGAAACCCTGAGCCTCACCCAGCTCTTGGGCTTCACCTCGGCACAACTTCAAATAACTCAGAAACCTCCATTTGTCACAACTCTCTTACACATAAGGACACTGGGTAGGGGATCAGAGAAGGAGAGACCCTGTCCCAAGGCCACACAGCTGGTCAGTGGCAGAGCTGATAGCAGTTCAGGTTCGAGCCCGCGACCTTGAGAGCTCAACGCTGTCTTCTTCCAGCTCTAAACCATACCTGTCCCCGCATCTGGAGACAGAACTCACCGCCAGTGCGGTGTGGTGTACGCCATGAGTTGCAGAGGCTGGGAGCGCAGGTCCCGGGGCGGTGAGACCCCCACCTCCTCTCTGAGGGCGACCTCCCTGAGTCTGCTCCCACAGCTGCAAAGCGGGGCTCACGTCCTAGCTCTGCTGGAAGGAGTCAGCCCAGGGAAAGTGCTCGGCTGGCCTCATGTCAGGTATACAGGAAGTGCTCAATCATAGTGGTGTAACGCCTCAAAAGAGCTGTTCCCTGGCCACCTCCAAAGTGGCTTAAAATCACCTAGGGGTGGCCTAATAGTGATCAGGGCCCCCCAAATGCTATCTGTCTCAGGATGTGGCTGGTGCCAGGCTGGGATCCCTGAACCCTGAGTCCAGGGCCCGGAGCCCAGGATACTGGAAGCCCAAAGGTAGTGCTCCTTGGGGAGGGAAAAGGAACCCATAGGGGCTGCCTGCTAGGCTCAGCTCACCTTGAACCCTGAGGGTAAAGAGTTTCTCAGCAGAGCCCGCCTGGTTCTCGGCCACACACATGTAGCTGGCAGCGTCGGCCACCTCTGCCGTGGAAACCTGAGGGTGCAGGGAGCCATGCCTGGGAGACGCCTGAGGCCCTTCAGACACCACCACCCTCGGGAATGACCGCGACGACTCCCTTTCTCCATCCCTCCCATCCCATGCCAGGGACGCAGGCACCAGGCAGCTCATGGAGACCTGGAACCGCCTCCACCCAGGGCCTGCATGGTGTTCGGGAGCGGGCGTGTGAGGTTGGTGTCGGGTGGCTCTCTGTAGCAAACCCGACGTGACAACAGCCTCCCCAATCCCCGTGGAGGGCTGTGCTGTGTGTGCTGGGCTCCAGGGGTCCCTGCAGCTCTGAGTCTGCACATGGGGTGACGGGGGAGCTGCCTGATGTGTGAGTGCTGGGCACAGCTCTGTATGCGTCATCTGGCAGTCCCTCGGAAGGCTGCTCTGTGCAGTGCTGGGCTCTGGTCCTCGCTCATGTGATCCTTCGCTAGCTGTCTCCTGAACCTCCGGATGCTGTGCACAGCCCTGTCCTGGCCCAGCAAGTCTTCTCACAGGTGATTCTTTTTGGGCTCCAGCCTGGCTCCCAGCAAAGAGCCTCATTTGCAGATAACCACCCCTCCCTGGCTCCCAGACAAGTGGTACTGGGACTCGGCAGCTGCTGCCCTAGTGCGTGCAGGCGCTGCCCTGACCTGTAAGACTTGCCCGTCCTCCAGGACCTGTAGCCGTGGGCTCGAGGAGAAAGGCAGCCCATTCTGGAGCCATGAGATGGTGGGCGCGGGGTTTCCCAGGGCCGGGCACTGCAGGCTGACAGTGCTGCTGGCGTTGACCGTCACCTCTTCCACCAGCTCCTCTGTGTCGCCCAGGATCACAGGTGGGGCTGGGGGTGGAGGAGAGGAGGCTGAGGGGCCGGCACAGGTCTCTGGGGGTGGGGGTGACTGGAGGTGAAGGTGGCACTTGGTGTCAAGCACTGGCTGGGATCCTGGTACTCTTCTCTCTAAGCCCTTCCAGTCACTGACGCAGCTAAGGAATCGGGGCCCAGAAAGGGTTGTGACTTGCTCGATGTCACACAGCCAGGAGCTTCTGCTTGGAACCTGTGCCCAGTCCTGTATGATTTTTGAGGCTGAGCATGTAACTCCATTTTCAACCTTTGGGTACAGCAAGACTGAGGGCACTGTGCCTTGGCCCCTTCCAAGGGAGGCCATTCTGGGGCATGCAGTCCTGGGACTCCCCACCTGCGGGCCCCGCCACTCACTCAGTACCAGCAGCTGGTAGTGCAGCCAGTCCTCGCCCACCTCGTTGGAGGCCTTGCACGAGTACCTCCCCGCGTCCTCCGCCCGGACCAGGGGGATCTGCAGGACCCGGCCTCCTGCAAGGACATGGGACAGACGCCTGAGCTCAGGCACAAGAGTCACCCCCAAGAGCAAGGAAGCTGCTCTCGCCTCTGGAGTGGACCTGGGACATGTCATTGTCCCCTGCCTCATCTGTGAAATGAAGAGAATCAGTCTGTCCTGCCCAGCTCCTGGGTGGAAGGGAGTCAAGTTAGGAGTGTGCGCCAGACCCTGAGCCGCACATTCTGGGCCTGTCCCACGATGCCTCTGTGGGGCACAAGCTGTTGTCCCTCCCATCTTACTGACAGCAAACCTGAGCCTTCACAGCAGTGCCCAGTGTGATACAGTGGTTCCTGGCTCAGCTCTGCTGTCATGCTGAGCCCAGCTCCTTGGCGAGGACAGAGTCCGGGGAGAGACTCAGGAGACAAGGAAGGCAGCTCCCGGGGCTGTGGCGGTTGGTGGGGGAAGGGGTGGGGGCAGGGAAAGCATCGCCTGGGACCTTGTGTGATCAAAAGCCACCCAGACCCGGCGCAGTGTCTCACGCCTACAATCCCGGCACAGAGTCTTGATCTGTCATCAGGCTGGAGTACAGCGGTATGATCATGGCTCGCTGCAGTCTTGACCTTCTGGGCTACAGGGATCCTCCTGCTTCAGCCTGCTGAATAGCTGGGACCACAGGTACCTGCCACCATGCCCAGCTAGTTTTAAAATATTTGGTACAGATGGGGTCTCATGATGTTGCCCAGGCTGATCTTCAATGCCTGGCCTCAAGCGATTCTCCCACCTCAGCCTCCAAAGTGCTGGGGTTACAGTTGTGAGCCACCATATCTGGCCACCTCCTTTTTTTTCCAATCGCCAAAGTAGAAACCCTGGTCCGATTCTGCTCATGCAACTGACCACTTGGTTGACCAATGCAACTGACCACTTCTCCCCAAAACTGGCCCCGCCACTGGCCCCCATCTGGCCTCAAGTGATCAAATCTCAAACTGAGAGACCACCCAGACCTCCCTCATGAACCAGTGGGCCTGGTGTTTCTAAGCCCTACCCCTAGAGCCTTTTAAGTCAAAATCACCTACAAAAAAGTATTCTAAAATAAAAGGCTTACTTTGAAAAATGAAATTACCTTAAATAAACAAATACCACCTAAGGTGGTAAAAGAAAAAAGAAAAAACAGACACACAAAACATGAGCTTCAGCCACCAGAGCGTGGTCTTCAAAGCCCAGTTAGAGCTTCGTCAGCATTCGGGGTCATGAGCTTTGCTGATGATCACCGAAGGAGCCAGCTGCCTCTGCAGAGAAAGTGGCAGTTTCTGCAAATGGTTTAAGGACATTACGGATCTTGAAGCCCGGAAGGGATGCCCCATGAAAGAGGCTTCGATCTATAAACCAGAGGCAAAGGGCAATCCAGTCTTTGCCTTCATACTGGCAAAGAACTTGCAGCCTCAGTTTACAAATTGCACCTAAGGCCCAGAGTGGTTGTGTGCCCTGCTTGAGGTCACACAGCAGGCAGCTCAAAGCACCCACTTTCTTCACGCAGTCCTGACCCACCTTGCAGCACAGACACCCCGTCCTCGGCTGAGAGGGGCTGATCCTCTCTGTACCAGGTGAGCTCCGGAGGTGGGATTGCGTTGGTGTCACAGTACAGGTAGGCTGGGTTGTTCTCCACAATCTCCCTGTATTCCGTTACTCCGCCCCGGGCCTCCTGCTCCCAGGACAGGCTCTCAAAAGCTGCACTGGCATCGCCCACCTTCTGGAACATGGGGGGCACTGGGTGGGGGAGACAAAGCCCTCAGGAGACACAGCAGAGGGGTGGGGAATACTCCTCTGCTCACGGAGATTCTCATCCCAGCCTCTCCCAGGTGCAGAAATCCATTATTTGAGCCATTCCCTTAGGTCAAGGCATTTCTTAAATTCCCTCACTCCCTAAACCAGTGTTTATGGAGAAACTACTATGTGCTGGCGACCAGGATAAGGCTCCTTCCCTAAGCAGCTCATGTCTAATGGGTGCTGAAGACTCCTTGTAACATGGAAATATTTTCCACAGTTGGAAGCCAGATACTAAGCTTCCGCCAGCATTTGTTTATCAGAGCACAGAGGCACAAAATCAACAGCTTTAGAAATAAAGGGGGCCCTCAAGGTCACCTGCTTTGATCACCTGAATTTTACAATGGGTAAAATTAAGGCCTGTAGGGGGCCGTGTCATCCTCAGGTTGTCATTAACATAACCAGTTAATGACAGAGCCAGGCAGGGTTAGAGGCTGGTGGCCAGAAGCACTGGAGATGAGGAAGGGTATGAGCAGCCCGGAGCAGGTACTCCTCCCGCCAGGGTGCTCCATGGGCACTACATCGTGCAGCAAAACCTAGTTCTCGACATTTATCCACCGCCCAGCTTGCCTGTCAGCCTCCTGCCTTCCTGCCTCCCCGTTCTAGCCTCCCAGCCTCCTGCTCCCAGCTTTCCCTTCCACCTCCCAGCCTCTTCCTCCCAGCCTCCCTGCCTCCCCCTGCCAGGTTCACTTTCCCAACCTCCCCATCCCAGCCTCCCAGTCTCTCACTCTCAGCCTCCCCTTCCTACTTCCCAGTTTCCACTTCCTACCTCCCAGCCTCCCCTTCCTGGCCTCCCCCTCCCAGCCTCCCTGCCTCCCCTTCCCAGTTTCCTCCACAGCCTCCGCCCAGCCTCCCCTGTGCAGCCTCTCAGCACCCCCACCCAGCCTCCCCCTCCCAACCTCCCCTTCCCACCCTCCCAGCCTCTCTGACTCCCAATTCCCTCCATTCCTTCCTTCACTTTTTAAAAAGGGAAACTCCAGCACTGACGAAAGTGAGAAAAGAATATAACGAGCCCCATGCACCCACAAGCAGCTTCCTCTCGACCAGAGATTCTGAAGCCAGTCCCCAGCTTTCCCTAACAAAGTGAGAGGCATTTGGCAGAGGGGTTAAGAGCGTGGCGCTCTGGCTCAACCAGACCAGTCCAGCTCCATCACTCAATTCTGTGGTTTGGGGCTAGAGCCCTCATGTCTTTGGCTTCAGTCCTTCGAGGCAGAGGGGTCGGGGCAGGATGCGCTCTGGGCTGCTGAGATAAGCCAGTGCAGAAGACACATGGCGGGGGCCTCCAGAGGGCCAGCCCTCAATGTCCTCACACTGGCCAATGCCCCACCCCCCGCCCACTGGTGACACACACCCTGGATGAGCACATTGAAGTCCTGGTCGTCCTCGCCAGCCACGTTGGTGGCCACGCACAGGTACCGCCCCGAGTCTGAGACCTGCGTGGGCTGGATCTGGAGCAGGCGCCCTTCACCCAGGATGTGCAGCCGCGGGCTGGGGTTCACGGGCTGTGAGGAGGAAGATGGAGTTGGGGGAAGGGAGAGCAGAAATGAGGGGCCAAGAGGAACAAGACAAGTGTGCTTATTTCCCAATACATTCTCCAAAAATGCAGCAGAAAGTGACGAGAACAGCTGAGAAGTTTACAAAACCAAATCCATACAGCATAAAAATGAGACGGGCCATACATGGGTGAAAACAGTAGAGTTTAAAGTTCACAAAGAGTTCAACATTTTGTTTAAAAATATGGCCGGGCATGATGGCTCACGCCTGTAATCCCAGCACTTTGGGAGGCCGAGGTGGGCAGATCACCCGAGGTCAGGAGTTCAAGACCAGCCTGGCCAACGTGGAGAAACCCCGTCTTTACTAAAAATACAAAAAATTAGCTGGGTGTGGTGGTGCACACCTGTAATCCCAGCTACTCAGGAGGCTGAGGGAGGAGAATCACTTGAACTTGGGAGGCAGAGGCTGCAGTGAGCCAAGATCGTGCCATCGTACTCCAGCCTGGGCAACAGAGTGAGACACTGTCTCAAAAATAAAAATTAAAATTAAAACTAAATTAAATTTAAAAGGCTGGGCGAGGTGGCTCATGCCAGTAATCCCAGCACTTTGGGAGGCCAAGGTGAGCAGATCACCTGAGGTCAGGAGTTTGAGACCAGTCTGGCCAACATGGTGAAACCTCATCTATACTAAAAATTACAAAAATTAGCTGGGCGTGGTGGAGGGCATCTGTAATCTCGGCTACTCAGGAGGCTGAAGCTGGGAGAATAGCTTGAACCCAGAAGGCAGAGGTTGCAGTGAGCCAAGATTGCACCACTGCACTCCAGCCTGGGTGACAGAGCAAGACTCCATCTCAGAAAAATAAAAATAAAATAAATAAAGGGTGGGTGGGGCCTGGACCAGCTTTAGGGCCAAATGCTTTAAGGGAAGCCTTTTCTGGAAGGTTCCAAGCAGGACCAGCCGGAAGCACAGGTGAGAGCTAGAAGCTGCTTGGGGGTCCCACACTCACCTGCCCGTCCTTGTACCAGCGGATGGTGGGCGGGGGCACAGCCCAGCACTCACACTCCAGGGTCAAGGTGCTGTTGACCTTGGTCTTCACTTCCTTCACGCTGACCTCCCCCAAGGGGTCATCTTTGGAGATGGAAGGGGGAACTGAAAAGCACAAGGGGCTGAGAGTAGAGCTGGGGGATGGGTGCTGAGACCCTGAGCTTACCCTGGTCCTGGGGGCAGCCCCAGAAATAGGGGCCAGCCCAGAGACACAGGGACCCTGGAAGCCACCCTGCTCCTGGCTGTTCACTTAGGGGAGAGAGTATTTGTCTGCAAAGGTTACAGGACGGGGCAGGTCTGAGGCAGGGGGATTCCTGGGTCCACCTCAGAGGCCTTCTTTGCAGGCCCCAAGTCTCAATCTGCAGAGCCTCTGGTTATACCCCGAAGCAGAAGTGGCAGGAGGAAGCCAGGACTATAGCGGGTGTCCTCATTCTGTCCTCTGGAGCCCGCCCTAGCTGCCTGGTGACTGCCAGAGGACATAAGCCACAGGGAGGCACCCCAGGGCACCGAGGGTGGCTCAGGTGCCTGGACCCCTGGGTTCCCGGCTGTCTTCTGCCCACCCAGCTGTGCCCCAGGGTCCCCGACTCACTGAGCACTTCCACATGGTAGTTTTTCATGGCCTCCCCGAGCTCGTTGGTGACCACACAGGTATACTGGCCGGCATCTTCCTTCTGGGCATTCAGGATCTGCAGCCCATGGGTACCTGTATGGGGGCCAGGGGCCAGGGTCACCCCGAAGCTGCAGCCTCATGCCAGGCACGAAGAGAGGCTCACTGGTCCTCTCCTCCGACTCTGATGACGTTACCTGTCCCCTCCCTCCTCCCTGCCAGAGGGCATCACCTGGGAGCAGCTGGATGTTCCTGGAGGCCTCAAATGGGGCCCCGTCCTTCATCCAGGTGATGCTGGGGGAGGGGAAGGCCAGAGCCTCGCAGATCAGAGAGATGGGATTGTTGATGGTCACGGTCACCTCCTCATCTGCACTGTCCTCGGCCACTCCCAGGATGGTGGGAGCCACTGTAGTGGGGGAGGTGGGGTACTTGTGAGCAGAGGTCCCTGACCCTGGGCCAAGGACTAGGAAAGCCTTGGACCCCAGTGCTTGGCCTCAGTGCTTCTGTCACTTACATTACAGAGATGGGAAACTGAGGCTCAGAGGAGCCCATGCCCAGAGCGGCCAGGCTTGAACTAAGACTGTGTGACCCAGAGCTCGGCTCTCCAACACTAAGCAATACTACAAGGGAAAGCTGAGTCATGTCTGCCTCCATTTTCCCCAAAGCTTCTCAGCATGCAGGCTCTCCACCCATTAACCAGAGGCTTCTCAGTCCTGTTTGAGTGGGGGAGTGAGAGCTGGGGGCCTTTGTTTCCTGCTGAGCAGAGTCACTTTGCTTTCATTAGTCCCAACATTTCTTCTTTCAATTCCTGCAGGGGACTCTCCCTTTAACTGTCAGCATTTTAGAAACAGATTTTTTTTTTCTTTTCTTTTTTTTTTGGTTTTAAGGAGCAGAGAGTTTATTAGGCAAGACAAAAGGAAGGAAGAAGAAAACAGCTCCCCCATACAGAGATAGAGGGAAGGGGGATTCGAACAAAGAGAAACCCCTGGAAGCTGGTCTGTGCCCCTCTCATTTGACTGACACTCTGTTTCTCCAGGCTAAGGGAATAGTAGGTATGCCTTGCCCTCAGGAGCTGGAGAGAAACCTGGATGTGAACCCACCACCCTGGGGCCTGGCAATAACTCATGTCACCTCTCTGAATCTCAGGGCTTTGTCAATGACATGGGGACAAGCACATCTCCCACCTCCTAGGGTCACTGTGAAGACTCCATCCATCAGGCCTGTTGCAATACCTGGCCCGTGATAAACACTCAGTCAACAGAGTTGCTATATGACTTTTGCTGTTGTCAAACTCGGAGAATTAGAAGAAAAATAGAATGGTTCGTGGGAAGCTGTCTGAAAGGAGCAGGCTGTGGGTCAAAATGGCCGGGGGAGACCTGTGTTCATTCTAGCTCAATAATTCTAAGCTTGCTTGGCTCAGAGGACACTGAAGTTTACACACCGAACCAAACTACATTATTGGTGCAGTTAATTAGAAACCAAGGGGCAACGGGAGGCCTAAGGTAAAGACCATCTGAGAGCGCAATGACGCTGGGGACACCACAGGGTGGCTGCAGAGCAGGGAATACTGCTCCGGTCCCACGATCGCCTTCTCAACATGGAGACTGCATGAGGGTCTTGTAAAGAGGGCTTGTGCAAAGATCTCTGAGAAGGGAGGCAACCTCTGCTCACCAGATTGGGAGGGTCTTTGCAGATGGAGCTGGCCAGGAGGAGAAAAGCCTTGCAGGGCAGAGATCACAGAATGCCTCAGGCTCTGCCTAGGTTCTCAATATGGAGTGATTTTAATTGCTCTATGTGCTCAATGCTGGGGAGATAAAAGCCCCTTGATGCATTGGGTGTGGTGGCTCCTCATCTGCTATACTTCTAATGCAGCTACACCCTGAAAACAATTGGTGATAAACTCAGAGCACTAGCTTAGCATGTCTTAGAAAGATCTCAAGTGCTCCCCCCAACTCTCTTACCTACCCCTTCCCCCTCCCCTTCCACACCCATAAGATCAATGAGATTGTGCACATAATAAAAGTGTTTGGGCCAAGGCGGATCCCAGGCTTGTGTTGGTCCCCTGGACCCACGCTGTAAATTCTACTCTTATTTCTGACTTTATTTCCTTTTCTTAATCCCTTGCCACAGCCAGGACTAACGGCACCCACGTTCGGGGTTGGGGCTGGTACCCAATGTCAGTTGCCTTGCTTCTCCCTCCTGGGTTGGCCAGGAGATGCCCAGAACTTACACAGGACACTGAGCTGGAAGTGTTTGGTCTTCTCCCCAACAGTGTTGGCTGCAATGCAGGAGTAGTGGCCAGCGCTGGACAGGTTTGCCTGGAGAACCCATAAGAGGACTCCATCTGGGGAGATGTGGTGGGCATCTCCACCAGCCAGGGGCCGCCCATCTTTGAACCATGTGACCTTAGGCTGTGGGTGGCCTGTATGCAGAGCAGAGAATGAGACATTTTGGCAGGCTTTGACTAGGGGAGCTCCGGAATCGCAGGCTGCTCCCAGATGGGTCAGGGGATGTGAATTCTCCGTCTCTGCCCAGAGGCCCATGAAGGACAACAAGAAGCAGAAGCAGCCACCAGGCCTGGCCTGTGCCCCTTCCTCTGTGATTTGGCTGCCTTTTCCTTACTGAGGAATGGGTAGAGATGGCTTGGTACATACAGGTAAGACAGAAAAACGAGTTACCCCTTCCATCCATTCATCCATCTACCCACACACTACCTACCCATCCATCCATCCAACCATCCATTCATCTTGCTACCCACCTATCCTTCCATTCAATCAATCATCCATTCAACTCTCCATTCATCCACATACCCGTCCACCCGCCCATCCACCCAACTATCCAACCATCCATTCATCTACCTAACCACCTATCCCTCCATTCAACCAATCATCCATTCATTTCTCCATTCATCCACCCACCCATCTATCCACTCATCACCCAACCATCCAACCACCCATTCATCCACCTACCCACCTATCCTTCCATTCAATCATCCATTCATCTCTCCATTCATCTACACACCCATTCACCTGCCCGTCCACCCACCCATCCACCCACCCATCCAACTATCCAACCATTCATTCATCTACCTATCTACCTATCCTTCCATTCAACCAATCATCTAACCATTCACTTCTCCATTCATCTACCCACCTATCTATCCACCCATCCACCCAACCATCCAACCATCCATTCATCTACCTACCCACCTATCCTTTCATTCAGCCAATCATCCATCCATCCATCCATCCATCCATCCATCCATCCATCCATCCATCCATTTATCCAGGCACCCATCCACCCATCCATCCACCAACTCATTCATTCATCCACCCATTCATTTATCTGCCCACCCAACTACCCATCCATCCATCCATCCTCCATCCATCCATCCATCCATCCATCCATCCATCCACCCATCCTTCAACCCACAGCATTAATGGGAGCCTACTCTGCCAGGCACTGGAGAAACCATGGTGACAAGGCAGCCCCTGGGTCTTTAAGAAGCTCAGATGCCACAAGGCCACTATGGTCCAGTGTGGTGAGTGCTAGGAGAGGGAAGCACTGGGGCTTGTGAGAACCCAATGGAGGTGGCCCAATGGACCTCAGGGGCCAGCCAAGGACTTCCTGTGGAGGGTCCTAGAAGCTGAGATCTATAGTCGGGTTGAGAGAGGGAAGAGTGTTTGGGATGGAAGAACATGTGCAAAGATGAGCCGGGACCTGGTGCTGAGTCCAAGATGTAGAGAGACCCCCCCATCAGGAGGAGTGGGGCTGGGGCAGGTAGGCAGATCCCCAGGGATCCCCTCCTTTCTGAAGCTGCCTTCCCACCCCTTCTCCTAGCCCACCACATCGTGTGGCCCTTACCTGTGACATTGCACGTCAGGTGGCCAGTCTGTCCCTCAGGGACCTTGATCACCTCCTCCAGGTCCTCGTTCGCAATACTGGGAGGAACTGAGAGAAGCAGAGAGACAGATGGCTAGTGACTGGGAGTCTGGCCTACTCAGGCTACACAGTCACAGACCAGGAAGCCAAGAGTCCGCTGTTTCCTATGCCTTCATTTCCCCACCCCATGCCTGTTTCTATAGCGTGGTAAACTTAAGAAACACTTCCTGCTGGCTGATGGAAGTACCAGTGCCTCAGGAGAAGACTCTGATGAGAGGCAGGCAGTCTTGGTGCTGTTGGAAATATCTGCCCCCTCTTCCACTTTGGATTGTCCCTGCTGTTTCTGGAAAGTTCCATGGCAGCCTCAGAATGGGGGTTTCTTGTCATCTAGGCTGGAGTGCAGTGGCACAATCACTGTAGCCTCCGCCTCCCGAGTAGCTGAGACTACAGGCAGGTACTACCGTGCCCCGTTAATTTTTGTATATTTCATAGAGGTGGGGTCTTGCCATGCTGCCCAGGCTTGAACAAAGGTTTTTGATGAGGCAAAGCATACAAGGCTTAGCTTCTCCCACTTTCTCTGTGCTGGACCCCTGCTACAGCTTGACCCGTGAGTGTGGGGCCCTGCCTCTGGGAGCTGCCAGGCACCCATAAGAACGGGGTTGCAACATACCCAGCACCTCCACGCTGAAGTTCCTCCGCACCTCCCCAGCCTCGTTGCTTGCCAGGCATGAGTAGAGGCCTCTGTCTTGCTCCTGTGTCTGAGTCATCTTCAGCATCCAGCCACCTGGGGAGGGAGGGGCGTGGGCCCCAAGCATGGCTCTGAGCAGCATTCTGTTCCAAGCTGAGCCCCTCTGCTGCCCAGCAGGAAGAGGCATTATAATTAGACATGTAGGTATCTGTTTCCCATTGTGTCCCATTCCTCAGATGCAGAAACTGAGGCCCAGGAGGGTAAACAAATGGATGGAGCCGCCTGGAGATTAGACACGTATCAGAATAAATCTGAGGACTCTGTTCTAGCAAGAAGTCTGTGTCACCCTGGGCCACCTCTGGCCCTGGGGATTGGCTGCAGCTGAAGGGAAAGCAAGGGGTTATGTGGTCCTGGCCCAATGCAGATCTCTGCTCTACTCTGACAGACATGGTAAAAGACTTCCTCCTCCCAAGGAACTCTCAGGGAGAGACAGCTCCTCTCAGAGGAACCCAAGGGTCTCCCAAGACCGGTGTGGGGAGGGCAGATACACAGGACACAGACCACCACTGCTGTTACTGCACCCAGAGCAGACATTACTAACTGATCGCCACATTCCTCTCCAATGGGCCCAATGCAGTCTCCAAATTCCTATCCACAGAATGCATCTGGCAATTCCTACCAAGTGCTCAGAAGTGAGGCCCAGGAGGAAATGTATTTGCCATCTCATGATGGGCTGCATGGAACTGATGGGTGACTGAGGTGTAGCCTCAGGGGGCCTGGAAATCCTTGCAGGATTTGGATGGGACAGAGATTCCTGGGTCTCGGTTCCTCATTTGTACACCTGCAAGAACCTCACAAACCCATTTTATGAGGAGGATGAATGTTCAGAGGAGAAGGTGCTTGGATCATCACATTCAAAAGCCTGTTACTGCTCTGTGGGATGTTATATGTTAAGTGCCAAAAGATTTTTTTTTTTTTGGCTGCAGTACTTATCAGAACCTTTACTATGCAAATGTTCACTGTGGTTCTCTAGGTGAGCAGAGCAGAAAGCCTTTTCCAAATGTATCTAAATTCATGAATTTTTTTTCCTGGAGCGCCTCACCTGACTAGTGTTTTGGGCTGTACTCTTTGGGGACCAGTAACTGGAATGATTATTCTAAACAGGCCTGGCAGCTCATGGGCATGTCATGGGCAGAGGCACAGGCAGAAGGCCCGAGCTCATTCCCAGGATTCAACCTTGGCTGGTATCCTACCTGCCAGCAGGTAGGTGTCCTCCCCAGGGCTGACAGGCTCCTCCCCTCGGAACCAGCGGATGGCCGGGGGTGGGATCCCTGCAGCTTCACAGAGCAGAGTTAAGGGGCTGTTCAAGGCAGCAGTGATGTTGGTCAGTGGGTCCAAGTCTCCGATGAGCTCTGGGGGCACTGGACACACAGAAGCTGCATTCAGAGTGCAGATCGGGGCTGTGTGCTTCATGCTCCTTCCCCATCCCCACTGACTGCCCCAACTCCACCCAGCCCCACTGCCTGCCCCCAACTCCACCCAGCCCCACTGACTGCCCCCAACTCCACCCAGCCCTACTGACTGTCCCAACTCCATCCAGCCCCACTGACTGTCCCCAACTCCACCCAACCCCACTGACCGCCCCCAACTCCACCCAGCCCCACTGCCTGTCCCCAACTCCACCCAGCCCCACTGACTGCCCCCAACTCCACCCAATTGGGAGAGTCTGAGGAGCAGAAGCGGTGAGAGCAGAGCTGCTCCCCCTGAAGCAGGGACACCCCGAAGGGAGCCCGCATCACTGCAGGCTGGCCTCTGGAGTCGGGAGACTCCTTGGGCCTCAGTCTCCCCAAGCCCTCAGCGGGATGTTGGAGGGTCCAATAGGCACACGTGACAGTGCCTAATCCAGTGCCTTGGCAGAAAAAGTGCAGCATCAGTGGGACTGGAATTAGTGCACAGGTGAGGCAGGACGTGCTTCCTAAACCCACAGGCGGAAACTAAGCAGCAACACTGCAGTTCTGAGGAGGCTGTTCCTGAAGGAAGTCACTCTACGCAGGGGGTGGGGTGTTGGGGTACCTGGGTGAGGCTCAAGATCCCAGCAATGGTGAAGGGGATGATGGGGGCTCCTCCCTAAACCAAACCCTGCCCACCTCTCCCACCCTATCTCTTACCACCCCTTGTGTCTACCCTGAATTATCCTTCAGGCATACAGTAGGAGCTCAGTAAATGACTGGAATGCACGAGGCTGCTCCAGCCACACGCTTCCCCTCATCCAGCAGCTGCCTAACTCCTACTCACCCTTTATGGTCCAGCCTAAATGGCACTTCCTCCGGGAGGCTGCCCTGACCTCCCCCAACAGTGTTCAAGGTTTTCCTGGTCTCTCACAAGCCCCTGAATTCTCCCCATCACACACCAGTCATGCAGGACAGGGACTGAATACTTCCCCGGTGCCCAGAACAGAGCGGGGGAGGAGTAAACACAAGAGGGAGAGAGGGAGGGATGCGAGGTGAATGAGGGGAGACTGGGGCCACTTGGGACCCATCCTGATTCTGAGAGCAGTGTCGATGGCTTCCCTCAACAGCAGTTCTCATTAGAGCCCTGACTGCAGAAAGAGCAGGTGTGACCCCAAGAGCACAGCCTGAGGGCTATGCCTGGAGATTGAACCGGCCTTGCCCTCTCTAATCTGCCCCAGCCCACCCTCCTCCAGCAGCTGCCAGTCCTCACCCAGCACGGAGAGCTCAAACCTCCTCTCTGCCCTCCCAGCCACGTTCTCGGCCATGCAGCTATAGCGTCCGGTGTGAGCAGCCCGGGCCCGCTCCACACGCAGGCTCTGACCATGGTTCTGCAGCTGCAGGCCCGGCTCAGCCCCGATGGGCTGGCCGTCCCGCTGCCACGTCACTGTCGGAGGGGGTTTCCCTGTGGCGTTGCACTCCAGAGTGGCCACTCCATCCTGGACCACAGAGACCTGTGTGGGGGGCTCCCGGGGACCAGCAATCTGAGGGGGAACTGGGGTAGGGAGAAAGCCCATCAGAGAAAGCTGCTGGGGCCACCAGGCACCATGCATTTGCCCCGGGCCCCATAGGGACACACCCTCTCCCCTTGTCATCACTGGCTGTGTTCTCACCTCTCTGGGCCTCCATTTTCCTTCCCAACAATGGGGTCATAACTGCACCCTACCGCTACAGCCTGGGACTCACAGGCAGGCCTGCTATTTGGGGAACAAGCTCACAACAGCCCTCTCAGGATGTGTGAGGAGTTTGCTTCCTCAAACATTGGAGACTTCCTGGAGCTCCAACAGCTGTCAGGACTGGTTGGGGTGGAAAATTACTTTATGGGTGGGTTTCTCTTCAACAGGTTGAACAGAACTTTCCCTGGGTTTATTTTATCTTTATTTTTTTAAGAGATGGTGTTTCACCATGTTGGCCAGGCTGGTCTCAAACTACTGACCTCAAGCAATCCACCAGCTTCGGCCTCCCAAAGCGCTGGGATCACAGGCATGAGCCACCATGCCTGGCCTTTTATTTTATTATTATTTTTTTCCTGGTTTTATTTTCTAGCAGGATTTTTACAAAGCTGAGGGATTTCATTTCATCACTGCAGGACAAGTAGATAGGATGTTAGGTTTCCACCATATATAGGAGCTTCACATAATGCTTACGCGTCTTTCGGGTTTCCAGCTGTTTCAGATATGGTTTTTCTCCTCTGGACCATTGGGGGGTCCTTAGGGATCATGCTGCCCCCCATCCTATGCTTGGGTTAGTGAGAAGCTGTGTGGGAGGGGCAGTTGAAATGCCAGGTGATATGGTTTGGCTGTGTCCCCACCCAAATCTCATCTCAAACTGTAATCCCCACGTGTGGAGGGAGGGACCTACTGGTAGATGATTGCATCATGGGGGTGGTTTCCCCCATGCTGTTCTCGTGATAGTGAGTTAATTCTCATGAGATCTGGGTGTTTGATAAGTGTCTGGCACTCCCCCCTTCTCACCCTCTCTCCTGCCGCCATGGAAGGCATGCCTTGCTTCCCCTTCACCTTCTGCCATGATTGTAAGTTTCCTGAGGCCTCCCCAGCCATGTGGAATGGTGAGTCAATGAAGCCTCATTTATAAGTTACCCAGTCTCAGGAAGTATCTTTAGAGCAGTGTGAAAACGGACTCACACACCAGGAATCTGAGGGAGGAGAAAGCCTGTACCACACGCCATCACTTCTCTGTATTTGCTCTGATTCAGGGGTGGCATCTGCCCAGCCAGCCCATGATCCCAGACCCTTCCAGCCCCTGCCTGGCTCACCCACCTTGCACTTCCAGCTGCTGGTCCTGGCTGCTGTTCCCTGCCATGTTGCTGCACTCACAGGTGTATGTTCCCTCCTGAGCCAGCTGGGCCTGTCCCAGGTACAGCAGCCTCCCCACAGCCGACACCTGCTGGAGGCCAGCCCCCTCCCCGGGCAGGGGTTTACCTGGGTGCAATAAAAAAGAAACTCCTGGTCCAGGGCGTTTGCAAGGACGTGATGTCTTTCTACCTGGAAAGTTTGTCCTCCCACCCATTCTGGCCAACTCCTGCTCATCCTTCAGGTGTCCATTTAGACACTGCCTCTTCCAGGAAGCCTTCTGTGAGTGCCATCCTGGTGCCTCCTCTGAGCTCCTCCCTATCCTCCAGGCTTCTCCCCATCACAGATTTGCCTACAGGTGCCTCATCTAAAACCTACCCTGGCCTGGGCCCTCCAGAATGGCAGATCCTGCCTCAATTTCCTCCTGGGATCCTTTTTTTTTTTTGAGACAGTCTCGTTCTGTCACCCAGGCTGGAGTGCAGTGGTGCAATCTCAGCTCACTGCAGCCTCCACCTCCCGGGTTCAAGCGATCCTCATGCCTCAGCCTCCCAAGTAGCTGGGATTACAGGTACATACCACTATGCCTGGCTAATTTTTGTATTTTTAAGTAGAGATGGGGTTTCACCATGTTGGCCAGGCTGGTCTCGAACTCCTGACCTCAGGTGATCCACCACCTAGGCCTCCCAGTGCTGGGATTACAGGCGTGAGCCATCACAACCAGCCTCCCCCTGGGATTCTTAGTGGCTCCCCAGGGCCTGGCACATGGCAGGGCTTAAAAAGGCTACTGATAGAATGACCATCTACAGTGGCCTGAGGAGGCTGACCAGGCAATTAGTAGACCCCTCGCAGAAGGAGGATGTGTCAACCTTGACCTACAGGATTAAATGCTTCCGCCTGTGTTTCTAGAGGAGCAGCCCCCCACGCTGGGTCATGACTCAGTGCATGTCCAAGCGGGGAAGGAGACCCAGTCCTGGTGACCTCAGCTTGTCTCGCTACTCCCAGACTGCTTCCTAGCCCAAACCTCTCCTCTGAGCTCCAGACCCGTCTCTCGCCGTCCACTTGACCCCTCACTAGGCATTTAGCAGATGTCTCAAGATTGATTCACCCTAAAAGCAAGGTTTTTCCACCACACCTGCCCCTGGGGTCTCCCGTCCTGGTAACGGCAGCGCCACTCTCCTCCATCATCCCGGATTCCCTGCTCCTCTCATTCTCCCATCCAGCCAGCTTTCCTGCGCTAGGACCCTCGGACTCACCCTGGCCTCCGCCCAAGATGCGTTTCCCTGTGATATTCTCATGTTCATCCCTTTCCTTTTCAAGTCTGCCTGGTCAAGCACTCCCGGCACCCAACTTAAAACTGCAAATCCTACCACCCCTCAGGACATCTTCCCCTACTTCTGGTCTTTATTTTTCTCCCTAGCATTTATCACCTAAGGTATGGAGTCATTTACTAACTGTGTGTTTATTATCTGACTGCCTCCACTGTGAGTGTGGGGATCTGTTTTATCCTCTGCTGTATTTCCAGTGCCTAGAATAGGACCTGGCACAGTCTCTCAATACATATGCGTTTAATGGGCTGCGTGCAGTGGCTCATGCCTGTAATCTCAGCACTTTGAGAGGCCGAGGCGGGCAGATCACCTGAGGTCAGGAGTTCATGACCAGCCTGGACAGCATGGTGAAACCCTGTCTCTACTAAAAATACAAAAATTAGCTGGCATGGTGGCACCTGCCTGTAATCCCAGCTACTCAGGAGGCTAAGGCAGGAGAATCACTTCAACCCAGGAAGTGGAGGTTGCAATGAGCCGAGATCGTGCCACTGCACTCCAGCCTGGGAAACAGAGCAAGACTCTGCCTCAAAAAAAAAAAATGGTGAAGTGAATTCCAAATGTTTTTTGAGCACCTGTTTGTACTATACACTGAATTCCAGGTGTATAGTACAAAATTCAGCAGTGGTCAGGGTGGTGCCTCACAGGGGTCACAGACTCATGGAGGAGCAGACACAGAAGCACTAATGTGGGTGACAAGACAAGTGACAGGGACTGCATCGGGGAGGCTCTGTCTCAGCCTGGCAGTCAGGGAGGGCCTCCTGGAAGATGGGACATCTGGGGTGAGGCCTGAAGATCAATCCAGCTCTTACTGGCAGGGCAGAATGGGGCCAGGGGCTCCTGCAGGCTCAGGGACTGAGCAGAGAGAGGCTGGGGGAAGTGTCATCCCCACCCTCTAGAGGCATAAGCCCACCCATCACAGCTAGGCTCTAGAGTGGAGGTACACAGTGGGGGCTGGGTGCAGCCTCCTTGTCCTGGCAATGAGGTGGGACTGGGCGAGGGCAGCAATCCTACCGTCTTTCCTCCAGGAGATCTTGGGGAAGGGGACGCCCTGGCATTCGCAGGACAGCCTGGTGGGGTGCCCCTCGCTCACAGTCAGGGTGCGGGATTCCCTCGAGGGGAACACTGGAGCAACTGAGTCAGAGCAGAGAGAGGGTGAGTGGGGGTGGGGCTGAGATGGGGAGGGGATGAGCGAGGTGGGCAGGCTGGAGGAGGGCTGTGTCCTGGGACCCAATCAAGGCAACAGCCCCTCCCCCTGCCCGGCCCAGGAGCCCCTCACCCCAGACGTTCAGATTGTAGTGTTTCTCTGAGTGGCCAGCCTGGTTCAGTGCCTCACAGGTGTAGCGGCCTGCATCCCACATGTCGGCTCTGTCCACCTGGCCGAGAGCAAAGACACCCCATGGGTGAGGACAGCACAGAGATAGGTGATCCCTGGATAGGCTGTGTGACCGCAGGCATGTCATGTGACTTCGCTGAGCCCCAACCTCTCCACCTGGAGCATGGGGCAGTGACAGCATCTTCCTGCCAGCTGCACCAGGAAGTTTCCAGAAGCCAGTGCCTGTGGTGGGCCTGAGAAGGGGCCCCTCGATGGCAGCCCTGCCAGCCTCCCCACCTTCACAGCCATGGCCCAGATCTGCTACGCGGGAGGCATGTAACTGGATCAGACCTGCTCCTGCCTTTTCATCTGCTCCCAGTCCCCTTGGAACCAAGGAAACAGACCCAAAGAGAAGGTGGAGGAAGAAGGCTGGTGGGGTGCAGGGGACCTGTCCTCCGAGGTCAGATCCTGACAAGGGGATGCTGGGGCTAGGCTGTGGCTTTGAAGAATGAACAGAAAGGAGGGGAAATCAAATGGCAGTGCTCTGAGTTGGGAATGATCATATCACAAAGTGTAGAGGGGTGGGAGGAGGCGGAGGAGCAGACAGGTGAGGAAGGTTTTAACGCAACAGCTGGCACCATTCAGCTGCATCAGGGGCCCTGACGGAGGCCCTGAGGACACAGTGCTGGAGTTTTGTACCCCATTCCCTGGTGGGGAGGGCTTGCAGGTCACTGAGCTGGAGCACCCGCAGGCCCTGTCCTGCACATAGCCCAAGATGGAGGCCTGGTCGGCTGGCCTGGGGGCTACACACCTGTAGCAAGGCTTTGTCTGCGGAGAGGTGGACTCCAGGCCGTAGTTCTAGGGGCCGCCCATCCTTCCACCAGCTCAGCACGGGTCGGGGCAGGGCGTGGCTCTGGCACTCCAGGGCCACGGATTCATTGGCCACGACGGACACATTCAGCTCTTCTCCGAAGATACTTGGGGGCGCTGCGGGAGGGGGCAGGAGAGGGGCTCCCTCAGGCACATGGTTGGGGCCGGCAAGGAGGGGCCATGCCCAGGGTCAGGCCCAGCTGCTCCCAGCAGCCAGGGTGACCACCTTTCCTCTGGCTTCAGTCCTGCTTTGAAGGAGCCAGTCTGGGTGAGATGGGTGGACTGTAGTGACATCTGCGTCCCAGATTCCTGCAGCATGTTTCCACGGAGGGAAACTGGGGAAGGGAGCTCAGGGTCTCCCTGTTAGCTCTTACAGATGTCTGTGAATCTACAGTTATCCACAGCAATCTCAAAACTCTCTAAAATTTAAAATGTTTAAAAAAATTTTTTTTAAAGTATATCTCAGATCTGCCTTTTGCCCCTGAAACAAAAATAGCCAGTGCAGAGTTGCAGGAAGGAGTACAGGGCCAGGGTGAGAGCTCCTGGGGTGGAATCCTGCCTTCCACCACGTGCTCACCATACAAGGCCCTGGGGATGCTACTCACACTCCTGGGCCTCGGTCTCCTCATCTGTAAAGTGGAGATCATGAAAATCCCCACCCCGTGGGGCTGCCATGAGGTTCAATCCAATGGCACAGGTGGGGCTCTTGAGCTCACAGTATGTATTAACTACCATCTTCATTCCAGCAAAGAGAAAGAGCTAGAATCGAACACTTCCTCCTACCTCCCACCCAAGGCTATGTTCGTTCTTTTTGTTGTTGTTTTTGAGACACAGTCTTGCTCTATTGCCCATGCTGGAGTGCAGTGACCACGATCTCAGCTCACTGCAACCTCCACCTCCTGGGTTCAAGAGATTCTCCTGCCTCAGCCCCCTGAGTAACTGGGAGGCTGAGGCAGACACCCAGCTAATTTTTTGTTTTTGGTAGAGACAGAGTTTCACCATGTTGGTCAGCTGGTCTCGAACTCCTGACCTTAAGTGATCCACCCACCTCGGCCTCCCAAAGTGCTGGGATTACAGGCATAAGCCACTGCACCCGGCTCCCAGCATTCTTTCTTATACCTCCACAAGCCCCAGAAAAACCCAGACGAGGACATTTAAACATAAGCTACTGTGGTTACAGCAGCTTCGTAAGCTCATGAACTTAGTGAGTCCCCATGGTGACCAATGAGGTGAACACTATCCTTTCCATTTTGCAGATGAAGAAATGTTGGCTCAGAGAAGCAAAGTGACCAGCTCAAAGTCACAGAGGCAGGATTTGAACCTTATGTCGGTGACACTCAAGAGCCGGCTTTCCCAGCCACCACTCCACACTGTTCCTGCTCCTTCACACCCCTTCTGCCTCTCCCTGTACATGGGGCAGAGGTCCTGGCTATGTGTGGTATCTGCCCACCTTCCCACCCACTGGGGGAGCTCACACTCCAGGGCAGGTCTCTGGAGGTTCACAATCCCTACTGGAAGGTGGCCACTCTCAGACAGGCGCTCCTCCATCCACCCACCCTCTCTCCCTTTGGATGTGACTGGGGACGCCCCCACTCCATCTCCTTGGAGTTGCTGCTGTGAACCACGTGGCCTTCCCAGTCTGAGACTCACTGTGGACCTGCAGGATGACATCTCGGAGGTCCTCGCCCACCGTGCTCACAGCCACGCAGGAGTACCTCCCAGAGTCGGAGGCCTGGGCGCTGGCCAAGGCAAGGACCCGGCCCCCAGGGAAGACCTGTGACCCCAGAGGGAAGCCCAAATTAGGCAACTGTCCTGTTGCACCCCAAAGGGCAGAACGTCACCTTCACAAGCTGGCCCTGCTGCCAAGCACGCCTGGACGACCTGCCCCGACCCTCAGAGCCTCTCACGATGCAGGGAAACTGAGAGCTGTATCTGGGCCTCTGGACCTCTGCCAGCTGGCAGGCAATGACATTGGTCCTCAGGATGAGTCCTCTAGTGCCCCTCTGTCCACATGCCACACATGGCCAGTGAGCCCTTGAAATGTGGCCAGGCTGAATTGAGTGGGGCCCCAGGTACAAAATACACCACAGATTTCAAAGAGTTAATATGCAAAGAAGAATATACAATATCTCAATTTTTTTTTGATCTCATGATGAAATGAAACTATTTTGGATCTATTGGATTAACTAACATGTATTATTAAAATTGATCTCACCTGTTTCTTTTTACTCAGTTTACTGTGGCTACAAGAACATTTACAATTACGGAGCTGATTCACATTCACGGTTACCGTTAGGCAGCACGGCTCTAGCCTCTGTTCAGCCCCTCCACCCTCCAGCCCCCTGCCCTGGGCTACTGCTGTTCCTCCCTCACCGGAAGCTCCCAGGGCCTGACCTCTGTTCCCAGTACCTACGGGAGGTGCAGGAAGCTGAGCCAGGGCCATCCTGCCCTACTGACCTGCAGGCCAGGGGTCCCTGCAGGGGACACAGGGTTTCCATCCTTCAGCCACATCAGTGTGGGGCCCGGGGCGCCAGTGGCATTGCAGGTCAGCCGGACAGGGGTGTTGACCAACACAGGGCCTGGCAGGCTGGGCGGCAGCGTGATTCGAGGGGGCACTGCAGGGCAGGGGTGACATGAGGCCCAGGCTGAGCCCCACTGGGAAAAAGCAGGCAGGACCCCTTGCTGGGCACCCCTGCAGGAGCACATGGCTGCAGTAAAGGCACAAAGCCAGCCATTCGGACACAAGCTCTGAGCCACTTCGCCGCCCCTGAGGCTGCTCATTCCTCTCTTTCAACACCACCATGAGGCTTCTATGGATGGGAAACTGAGGCTCACAGGGGGGAAGTGACCTGCCCAAGTCCAA
This sequence comes from Cheracebus regulus, assembly GCA_963574635.1. Taxonomy (NCBI): domain Eukaryota; kingdom Metazoa; phylum Chordata; class Mammalia; order Primates; family Pitheciidae; genus Cheracebus; species Cheracebus regulus. The sequence goes on along the minus strand of CAUYQU010046000.1, from coordinate 17,826 downwards.
CCAGCTAGGAAGCAGCACTCACACTCAGGCCTCTGGTCAGCAGAAGGTCATTTATCATGAGGATGGGGAGGGGACCAAGGGTCCCTGGACAGTGCCACTTCCTAACTCAGGGGTGTGAGAGGAAACGCCATCTTACAGGCAGTCCCCATTGGGCAGAAAATAGCCTTGCATCTGGGAGGCACCGGCCATGATGCCCAGGGTCCCAGGCCCCTGCCCAGCTACCCACTGCCCTTAGACCCAACCTCTCCATGGCTCATGAGGCCTGAGAGGTCCAGCCTCCACATGGCCACCAGCACCACCCCGGCCTTCTTCTCAGTGTTGTAAACCCCAGGCCCTGTGGCCTCCTTTCAGTTTCTCGAATTCCCCAGGTCTTTGCAACCTCAGGCCTTGGCAGAGGCTTCAGTTTAGGTGTCCTCTGGACTCCACAGGCCAGGTCAGAGCCCTGTTGTAGATGTTCAGTTGCACCTCATGTTTCCCAGCTGCTATCACAATTGACATCAAGTAGTCCTCTGGGAAATGATGTAATTGTTGTGTCCTCCACTAGACTGTCTTATTTAGGGCTGTAGGTCCAGCATCTGCCCCAGAGCATGGACCCAATAAATATGGTTAGATAGAAAATGGATCAATGGAAGAATGGGTAATTGAATGGGTGAATGGATGGTGAATGGATGGATGGGTAGGTAGATGGATGGATGGGTGGGTCGACAGGTAAACAAATGGACAGGTAGATGGGTGGGTGGGCAGACAGGTGGGTAGATAAATAAATGAACAGATGGTTGGGTGGATAAATGGATGGATGGATGGATGGATGGATGGATGGGTAGATAGGTGAATGGACAGAGGGGTAGATGAGTTGATGGATGGGTGGGTGGGTTGATGGATGGATGGGTAGGTGGGTGGATGAACGGAGGGGTAGATGAGTTGATGGATGAGTGGGTGGGTTGATGGATGGATGGGTGGGTGCGTGGATGGACGGAGGGGTAGATGAGTTGATGGATAGGTGGGCGGGTGGGTGGGTGGGTTGGTGGATGGATGGATGGGTGGGTGGGTGGATGGATGGATGGATAGAAGGATGGATGGGAAGGTGGATGGATGGATGGGTGGCTGGGTGGATGGACGGAGGGGTAGATGAGTTGATGGATGGGTGGGTGGGTTGATGGATGGATGGGTGGCTGGGTGGATGGACGGAGGGGTAGATGAGTTGATGGATAGGTGGGCGGGTGGGTGGGTGGGTTGGTGGATGGATGGATGGGTGGATGGGGAGGTGGATGGATGGATGGGTGGTTGGGTGGGTGGACAGGTGGATGGATAGACTAATAGACAAATGGATGAAAAGACTTTTTGGACAAGGGCCCTCATAGGCCCAGGGAAGCTCACCATTGACCCGCAGGCCATACTGCAGCTCTGTGCTACCCGCCACATTGGATGCCACACAGCGGTAGCTCCCCGCATCAGAAAGCTGGGCTTGCTCAATGCGGAGAACTCTCCCATCCCCTGATACTGTCACTCTCATCTGGGAAGAGACAGGTCGGCGGCCCTTGAACCAGGAGACATCTGGGGAATGGAAGAGAGATGAAGAGTGCTGTCAGCCCTTCAGACTCTGCTGGCTGGTGGGACCCAAGAGAACCCCCCAGTGGCCACATTGCTTTTTTCAGGGCCCCGAGAAGGCCAGAGTTCTTCCTTCAGGAACGGGAGCCGGGTGGAACTGGGCAATGTCGCCCAAGACACGACCAAGGCTGGAGAAGAAGCCCCATGGGCAGAGGCTGATGCGGCCAGGAGTAGAGAGAGTCAAACTCAGCCCTGCCCTCCCCTGCCTGGAGACCCCCTCACCTGGGGGACATTAGAGAACATGGGCCAGCCCAAAGCAGCAGCCTCAAAGCTAGGCTGGACCGTGCATACCTGCAGCTTCCCTGCCTCCCGCCTGGCTGCCCCCCTGGAACTCAGCAGGGGTCCCCATGAGAGGGGGCAAATATCCCCAGGGCTCATAGGCTCCAGGTGAAGCGGGGTGGCTGTAGTTCAGATGGGAGCAGGAGAGGCGCCTTCCTCCTGGGCCACCGTAAGCCTCGCTCAGTACCCTATGCGAACACCCACACCCAGCCCCAAGCGCCCAGCCCTTTCCTCAACTGCTGGTATAGAGGGGGGGCTCCTACAGATTGGATGGTGACTCTGAGGTCCTGGTCCTCACCCCCAGCCCCAGACAGCCCTGTGAAGTTTACTGTGAGTAGACGCCGGCTGGCCTGTTTCAGACTCTGAGCTCTGGACCCTGGCAGTGCCTCAGTGTGAAGAGAGGAGGAGGAAGAGAGGAAAATGAGAGAAATGAGAGGGGAGGCCTACTGATTTCTCCCCATTACATCCAGTCAGAGGGTCCCTGGGCCACTCGCCAGCCTCATTAGATGGTGAATTGGGCTGGAAGTAACTTTCAGGCAAGAGAAGGGGTCTTACCGGGAGGGGGCACGCCCGAAGCCAGACACTCCAAGGTCACTGAGGCATTTTCCAGCACTGCCTTGTTGACAGGGCCTGGCTCGATGTTGGGGGGCACTAAGGGGAGATACGGAGAGGCCCAGCCTGGTAGGGGCAAGCTCTAGGCCGCTCAAATCACAGCCATTCCCAGTGCTGCTCCCTACTCTCCCCCAGAAAGTCCTAGACAACCAGGGCTCTAAAACCGCTCATGTCCTCAGACTCAGGAACCCCACTCCTGGAACCAAACCCAAGAATAAAGAGCAACAGGCCGCCATCCTTACAGCAATCATACAAGGATCGCACCAGCACCCAACCCCACTCTGGGACAGCCGACAACCAACACAGCCAGGGAAGAGACAAGGATAGGGGTTTCCTTGCAAATAAACCCCCAAAATAAGCAAAGGTGAATATGAACGTGGGCAAGATCTGCTGCTAAAAACCCCGTCAAAAGCAGCCAAAAGGGTCTACAGAGCTTTTGCTAATGCTTTCATTCTAGGGCTTTCTACCTCTTCTGAAGTGAAGGGCACAACGATGATTTAAAACCTCCCCCACCGCCCTAGCCACACACCCCAGCCCCAAGGGCCCTCGAGGGGTCACCCAGCATCCCTGGCCTGGCCCTGCTGGCACCCACATCCTCACCCAAAACCTTCAGTGCCACGTCCCTCTTGCTTTCCCCAGCCAGGCTGGTAGCGGCACAGGTGTAGATGCCCTCATCCCTCAGGTCCACCTTCTCAATCTGGAGGGCAAAGGGCAGAGTGTGTGCCATGGGGCCGTGTCTGTGGTGAGACCACAGAGCCCAGACAGAGGGAAAGTCAGAGTGATGACAGGACATGGAGAGTGGCCAGGCCGCCGCTGAGCCGAGGGGCAGGAGCAGTGAGGGATGGGGACGCTTTTGCCTCTGGGGGTAGAGTTATGAGCCAAGCACTTGGATTCCAGGGATTCCTCAGAGCTCCATTCCCTGTCCCCCCCAGCATTTTCTCCCTCTGACAACCGAAGCTCCTATGACCCGGAAGAGGCTGAGGCTTGCCCTTTCAGGCTGAGAGGGCTCTGGGCTCGTCCTACTCCCAGGCTGCTGGGCCTTGCTCAGAGTCTCCAAGAGGCCTCCAGAGCAGCCCCTCCACCTGTGCCCAGCAGGCTCACCAGCCCTGGGGCACCTGCACGTACCTGTAGGTTCCCCCCAGAGGCTGCCAGGGCTACACCATCCTTCCACCAACGGAGGCTTGGGGTAGGCACCCCATCTCCTATGCACTGGAGGGTCACAGGCTGCAGGAAAGGAGCTGTGATGTTCTCGCCCCCAATTATATTGACTGATGGGAACTCTGAGAAGGGAAACAGAAAAAGCCCGGGTCAGAATCAGGAGGGCTATAGTGGGCACCCAGCAACCCCCTTGATACCTGGGGGTGAGAAGGTGGCCTTGAAGGGCTGGCCAAAGGCTGGCATCTAGATTCTGCCCACCATATCTCCCAGATATGTGGCTTAGGGGAAAGAGCTCTTGACTAAAGCCAGCAGAGTAGTTATTCCCTTTAACAATTCTCCCATCCATCTGTGCACCTATGCATCTATACATGTATTTATTCATCCATCTATCTGTCTGTCCATCCACACATCCACTCATCCATCATCTACCAGTCCAGCCAGCCAGCCATCCACTCACCCATCCAACAATCCATTCATCCATGCACTCACCCACCCATTCATCCATCTACCTGCCCTTCCATCAATCTACTCATCTATCCATTCACCCTTCCATCTATCCATCTATCCATCCATCCATCCATCCATCCACCTATCCACCCACCCATTCATCCATCTACCCACCTTCCATCCACCCATTCATCCATCCACCCACCCACCCACCTACCCATTCATCCATCTACCCACCTTCCATCCATCCACCCACCCACCCATCCATTTCCCCATACATGCACCCTTTTATCTACACACCCTTCCATCCATCCACCTTTCCATTCATCCATCCACCCATCTATCCATCCACACTTCTGTCCACTCATTCATCTACCCACCCATCCATCTACCCATCCACTGATCTATCCATGCTTCCTTATATGTGCTGAGCATCTACTCTGTGCTCAGAACTATACTGGGCCCCTGGACACAGCAGGGAAAGGCAGCTACCAGGCTGCCCTCTCAAAGCTCACAGAGGTGGACAGTGGAGGTGGACAACCAAATACTCAATCCCAATGCAGTGGGTGGAGGGCTAAGGCACTGAGAGCCTGGGCAGTGCAGATGAGAAACATGGTGGAATCAAAGAAGGCTTCCTGGAGGAAGAGTATTTCAGGATATGCCTGAAAGATAAGGAGGAGCTAGGCAGGCAAAGAGAAGGGAGAATGTTGCAGGTAGAAGGAACAGTGTACGCAGACTGGAAGGCGAGAGAAAGAGGGTTGATGTATTAAAGGAACTGGGTGACGTTCTGTGTGGTTAGCATAAAGAGAACAGATGGAGAGAGAGGAAGCTGGGGAGAGGAGGGAGGCCGAGGGGCTGGACGGGACAGGAGAAGTGTGATACGTAGCTCACACCAGCCTCTCACACCTGCACTGAGTCTCTGTGGGGAACTGGGAAGTCAAGCCCAGATATGCCATCCAGAGAAGACTAGCCCCATGCCCTTTCAAGCCTGCCACAGCCCCCTGGCTCCACCCACGCCTGGCATCTCAGGCTGCCCACAGCCCCAGAACCCCAGGTGCCCACTCACCATGCACAGACACATCCACCTCAGCCCCGGCAGTTCCTGCCTCGTTGGTGGCCTGACAGGCGAAGAGGCCCGAGTGCTCCAGCCCCACACGGTCAATGCGCAGTGCGGTCCCCTGCGAGGCCACCTGTACCCCAGCCAGCTCCTCGGCTGGACGGCCATTCTGCAGCCACCTAAGGTGAGTAGGGAGGGGGGCGGGTCAACCTGAGGCCAGGCCAGGCAGGACAAGCTGGAAGCCTAGAAGCGCCTCCCGCCTGCTCTCACCAGCCGCAGCTCCAGGCCTCTTTCCTGCTCCTGGAAACAGGAAGCATCTCTCTTGTCCACTTCCTGCCATGACCCCCAAAGCACATGCTCCCTGCCCACCGCAGTCCTGGCCTCCACCACCCCAGACTCACTGGATAGTGGGTACTGGGGAGCCTGAGGCCTGGCAGGGAAGTTCCAGGGGCTGGCCCACGATGGCGGTCACCTGTCCCGAGCCTTCAGCCACCAGGAGCTGTGGGGGCACTGCAGGCAGAACCCACTCCTGGGTGTTTGGGGCTGAGCAGCCACTGGCCCCAAACCCTCCCAAGTCCCCAGTGCCCTCAGAACAAGGCCCAGCCACACCTCACCCTTCAGGCCTCCCTATTAGTGGCCCCTCCTCCAGGAGGCCTTCCAGGACCACCCCAAGGCGGAGTGAGGGGACAGCCTGGCTTCCGCAGGCTTGGGCCTGATTATTTAACATCTGTCTCGCTAGCAGACTGAGGGCTCAGGAGTCCAGCTGGCCTTGTTCCCAGCTCCACTTCCAGCGCCACACGGGGCCAGCACAGCGCCAGTACCTGAGATGCTTCAGCAATGGACAAAGGGCAGGCGAAGGCCCCACCACCCTCCCGGGACCATACCCACAAGTGGGCCTTAGGAAGGTCTCCATAAAGGGCCATTCCACTGGCAGAAGGCAGAATGGGGTCCTCCATCCTGGGTGACCCAGCCCAGGGTCCTGGGCAGGGGCAGGGACCCTTGATCCTGGGGCTCCACCTTGCCCACTCCTAGCCCAGCTGGCCCCACAGCCCAGGCCTCAGTGTCCACATCTGTGTCATGCAACGCGGGGACACTGGTTACTTCTCCCCACCCTCCCTCCACTGCAGGAGCTGACTTGGGACAGGCATGCAGCAGGCCTGGGAGGAGGGCACAGCGCAGGCAGCTCTGAGTGGGGCAGGCCAGGCTTACCCTGCACCTCCACGGAGTACTGCAGCACAGCCTCCCCGGCAGGGCTGCTGGCCACGCAGCTGTACAGGCCGGCCGACGCCTCCCCCAGGCTGTCCAGCTGCAGCACGCTGCCACCCGCCTCCAGCCATGACTCATCGCTCTCTGCCATGGGCAGCCCCTTGTGGTGCCAGGAGAGGGTGGGGGGCGGGTGACCTCTGGCTATGCACTCCAGTGCCATGGGCCTCCCAGCCACAGCCTTCACCACATACGGTCCTCTGTCAGCGCCCTCAATGGTGGGTGGGACTGGAAAAGAGGCAGGGAACAGCTTGGGGACCACATGGACTCCAGCCTGCTCTCATCTCAGCCCAACAGGCCCGGTCAAGTCCCTCACAGACCCCATTCCATGTGGAACACTTCCTCCCTCACCTCCACTGGCTGGACCCCTGCTCAGACCCGGGGCAGCTTTCTCACCCACCTCCAGCCCTGGGTACCGCCCCTTCCCTGCCAGGGCACTGACCGTAGCCCTCCATGCCCGCTGCCACCCCCACAGGACCAACATGGGTGGAACCAGGGCTGGTCCACTTGCTTCCCCGATGTCTACACATGGCAGGTCCAATATCTGCTGGACTCAGATGAGACTCCCAGGGCTGGGACGGAGCTCTGCTTCTGGAAGTCCCCTCCCTCCCTGGGCTCAGGAGGCCGAAGACTGCAGCAGACCTGAGCCAGACGGCTTGGCTTGGGGGTCTCCTATCTCAGCCAGAGAGGCCAAAGGGACAAGATGTTACCTGTGCTGGGAGCCCACGGTGGCCACACCAGAGGGGAAATTTCCCTCTTACTCTCAAGGAGCCCCTCAAGTTGCTGAGCTGATGAAGCCATTACCAGGGGACAAGGGGCAACTGTGGCCTGGGAAATGCTTCTTAACTTTATTTGGGTGTAAGAGCCTTTGAAAATGTAATGAAAACATAGACACACACATTTTCCCTTCCATTTCCCAGGGGGGCCCTCAGGTTCCAAAATAAGAGTCCCCGAGCTAGTAGCAGGGCCATCTTCAGGGGCTGCCAGTGGAGCCCACACAGCTCAACTGCCCTTTGGGGTCCCTGAGGCTCCAACACCCAAGCCCTTTGCATCTTTGGAAGCCAGAGCTTCCGAACTGACTCCCCACAGGGGTCGGGCTGACCCCTATCAGCTTGCACTCTGCCCTCTCATACTTCACCAGGCCCTGCTCAGACCCCTCCAGAGCCACCGACACCCTTGCCTCTGAGTTCTCCTTCAAACATCCATCCCCAGAGCCAAGCCCCTCCGAGCTGAGCTGACGCTGAGGTTCACAGTGTGAGATTTGGAGTCAGATGTCCCCACAGATGGGCCGGGTCCCACCACCTGCTAGTGGTGTGATCCTGGGGAAGACTGCTCCAGAGCTCCGCTGTGACCATCTCTAAGTGGGACCTGAGAGCCCAAGTCCCTGTGCCAGCTGATCAAATGAGCTGATGCTGCAAAGTGCCCCTCTGGTCTAGCTTATAAAAGTGATTAACTTTGGGAGGCCAAGGCAGGTGGATCACAAGGTCAGGAGATCGAGACTATCCTGGCCAACATGGTGAAACCCCATCTCTACTAAAAATACAAAAATTAGCTGGGTGTGGTGATGCATGCCTGTAATCCCAGCTACTTGGGAGGCTGAGGCAGGAGAATCACTTGAACCTGAGGGGTGAAGGTTGCAGTGAACGGAGATCAGGCCACTGCTCTCCAGCCTGGCGACAGAGCAAGACTCCGTCGCAAAAAAAAAAAAAGTGATTACCTAAGGTCGTTTAATTCTTGTGGCAGTCACAGGCATCTGGGCGTGGTTTCGTGAGAAGCCCACACCACAAGAGGAGACCTGGATGCTTGACTTGGCTCCGTCACGGCCTCCCAGACGGGCCCGTCCACCCCTGGCCTCAGTTTCCTCAAGTGTGTGAGGGAAGTTGCATGAGCTGGGAGGACCCTTCTCTCTGGATGATGTCTTGGTCCCATTATCCTTTTGCTCCTGACCACTCCAGGCGGCCACCTAGCCTTCCTTCGGAGACAGGCAGAGGCCACCATGAGTAAGTCCCTCCCACTGCCCACCCCAGCTGCTCACTGTAAACGTCCAGCCTGGTGGCCTTCTCTGTGGCTCCCACAGCATTGCTGGCCTTGCAGGTGTAGACGCCGGCATCTGAGCTCTGGGCCCTCTCCAGCTGCAGCTGCCGACCACCCCTAGTGTAGACCGCCTCGGTGCTACGGGGGAGCAGGGCCCCGTCCTTGAACCAGGTGATATTCGGGGTGGGCGCTCCTCGGGCCTCGCACAGGAGCTGCACCAGGTGGCCCTCCATGACGGCCACCTCGCCTGTCTCATTGGAGCCCCAGATGGTAGGGGGTGCTTAGAAGGAAGACAGTGGGGGCTGGTCACAGGCAGCCCCTGAGGCCACTGGCATCTTCCCCAGAGCGGCAGGCTCATGCCCTCAGGCCACAAGACATGCCACAGGCTTCCACTGAGGGGGCAGGGAAGGCACTGGGGACAAGGAGGGCAGGGGTCTGGGGACAGATGGGAGAGGCCAGCACGGTGTGGAAGGTGCAGGAGGTGAAGGAAGGACCACAGGCTTGGGTCCTGGGCCTTCTCGGCCTCTAACTGACTGGAAGACTAGGGGTAAGTCACTTCCCCTCTCGGGGCCTCCATCTCCCAACTCTGTGAATGAGGAGCCGGACTAGATTAGGATGTCACACAGGGCTGGGCACCTACCACCGATGCTACCCAGGTCATTTCTAGGGGCACATGGGCACAACATGAAATAACCACATCTCAGAATGGAATGGCTATGCCCCCTGCCCCCACCCACCCCAAATCTCCTTCTATCCTGATTACAGCAAGGAAAGGCTGTGTTTTGGTGCTACTACGCATGTCCCTAATCTGTACAGCACTTTCTACTCTCCGTTCTTTAGCACAGAGCGCAGATGCAGGCTGGGTGCCCTCCGCGGAGCCCACACCTCCAGGATTTACAGCATTGCTCTATGGGGCGTGTTTGCTTTTTCAGCTTCCTTTGCCAAGCAGCACTGGTTTTCTGCTTACAGTTTTTATATTAAATATCCTTTATAAGAATAAGAGATATGGCTGGGTGCGGTGGCTCATGCCTATAATTCCAGCACTTTGGGAGGCTGAGGCGGGTGGATCACAAGGTCAGGAGATCGAGACCATCCTGGTTTACATGGTGAAACCCCGTCTCTACTAAAAATACAAAAATTAGTTGGGCATGGTGGCGCATGCCTGTAGTCCCAGCTTCTCGGGAGGCTGAGGCAGGAGAATTGCTTGAACCTAGGAGGCAGAGGTTGCAGTGAGCCAAGATTGCACCATTGCACTCCAGCCTGGGTAACAAGAGCAAAACTATGTCTCAAAAAAAAAAAAAAAAAAAAAAAGAATAAGAGATATTTAAATAAATGTATTTCAGGGTAAGGAAGTCTGATTCATTTAAAGTAAAAGAAATCATCATTCCAAGGGATATCAGAAGTAGTAAGTTTGGGCCAGGTATGGTGGCTCATGTCTATAATCCCAGCACTTTGGGAGGCCAAGGCAGGAGGATCACTTGAGGTCAGGAGTTTGAGACCAGCCTGGCCAACATGGTGAAACCCGATCTCTACTAAAAATACAAAAATGAGTTGGGTGTGGTGGAGGGTACTTGTAATCCCAGCTACTCAGGAGGCTGAGGCAGGAGAATCGCTTGAACCCGGGAGGTGGAGGCTGCAGTGAGCCAAGATTGTGGCACTGCACTCCAGCCTGGGCAACAGAGTGAGACTCCATCTCAAAAAAAAAAGAAAAAGTAGTAAATTTTTAGAGCTGGGATGCAAACCATGGATTTGGAAAATGCTGTGCCAGATATCCTCTATCCCTTGACCCTGACCCCAACCCAGGCTTTCTTGGACTCAGGGATCACTCACCAGGTCCCCCATTTCAGCCCTCACCCTCCCTCCAAGAGAGCAGCCAGCTGGTGGGAAGCTTCGCAAGTAGCCTGTGGCAGGGTCCTAGAAGGCACTGGGGCTCACCGTGAACTCGAAGCTGGAAGTCCTTGGCCTGCTGACCGGCTGGGCTGAAGGCTGCGCACTGGTATCGTCCCTCATCCCCCAAGTGACTGCTGGTGATCCTGAGAACCTGGCCGTCCTCCTGGACCTGCAGGTGAGGGCCTCCTGGAAGGACAGGCCTGGAGGGACAGGCAAGGGAAGAGCTCCAGTGAGGCCGAGGCGCTGGCGGGGCAGGTGGTACACAGGGGGTATGCGGCTTGTGAAAAGGGAGGCTGGGCCATTCATTAGCAGCAAGAGGTGGGAGCAACACAGGGGCCCAGGAAGCAAGGAATGGATCAACCACGTGAGGTCCATCCACACCACGGAACACTATTCAGCCAGAAAAAAGAAGGCAACTCTGACATTCGCCACAATACGGATGAACCTGGAAAACACACTAAGTGGGAGAAGCCAGACACAAAAGCCCACACATTTTACTACGCCAGTGATGTGAAATGCCCAGCACAGGCGAGTCCATGGAGAAGGAAGTCGACTTGTGGTTGCCGGGGGCTGGGGAGAGGGGCACAGTGGCTGACTGCTGATGTGCACAGGGTGTCCTTTTGGGGTGATGGAATGTCAGGGACTAAACAGAGGTGAAAGTTGCCCATTCCTGTGAATGTATTAAATGTCACTGCGCTGTGCACTTTAAAATGGCTAATTGTAACTGTATGTCATGTGATTTTTTTTTTTTTTTGAGATGGAGTCTGCTCTGTCATCCAGGCTGGAGTGCAATGGCGTGATCTTGGCTCAGCGCAACCTCAGCTTCCCAGGTTCAAGTGATTCTCTTTCCTCAGCCTCCCAAGCAACTGGGAGTACAGGTGTGCACCATCATGCCTGGCTAATTTTTTTGTATTTTTAGTAGAGACAAAGTTTTGCTACGCTGGGCAGGCTGATTAACTCCTGACCTCAGGTGATCTGCCCACCTCAGCCTCCCGACATGTTGGCATTACAGGTCTGAGCCACCGAACCCAGCCTGTTATGCGAATTTTACTTAGAGAAAAAATGAGTTTAAAAAAAGAGGCTGGGCATGGTAGCTCATGCCTGTAATCTTGGCACTTTGGGAGGCCAAGGCGGGAGGATTATTTGAAGCCAGGTGTTTGAGACCAGCCTGGGTGACAAAGCAGGACCCCATCTGTACAGACTTTTTTTTTAAAATTAGTTCATTGTTGGCAGGGCAGGCGGTACACAGGGAGTATGTAGCTTATGAAAAGGGAGGCTGGGCCATTCAGTTATTTGGAAGGCCGAAGTGAGATGATCTCTTGAGCCCAAGAAGCCCAGGAGTTTGAGGCTGCAGTGAGCTGAGATTGTTCCACTGCACTCCAGTCTGGGCAACTGAGCAAGACGCTGTCTCCAAAAAAAAAAAAAAGGAAAGGCGGAAAGGCTACGTGATGAGAAGACTTGCCTCAGCAAGAGTGGGGTCTCCCTGGCTAATCTCCCACTGGGTTGGAAGTGCCCCTATAGCCCTCAGCCTGGGCCCTGGGTGGCACATTCCATGCCTGTCAGCTCCCCCAGAAGAGTTCAACCTCCCCCAACCCCCCATCCAGCAGGCCCAGTCAGGGCACCATCCCACACCATCCTCCAGGGGAGGGGGCACTCACTGCCCGTCCTTGGTCCACTCCACCTGGGGCATGGGGACCCCTGAGGTCCAACACTGCAGCTCCACGTTTGCACCAGCCAGCCCCAGCACCTCCTGGGTGGCACCGGCTCCACGCACTGAAGGAGGGACTGAGGGTGAGAAGGGGTGAGGGTGAGGGTGGGAAACTGTTCGAAACCTGAAGCCCCACCTACCACAGGGCCTTTGTCTATGCAGACCCTTCCACCCCCATCTGGGTGCCCTGCCCCCTCCTACCCGACCTTCCTAGGGAGCCCCCAGAACCCTGGCCAGATGGGCTAGCCCTGCAGCCCTCAGACCCAGACTACTCTTTGGTAGCACTTGCGACAGTAATGACTTGGCCAATCACCTGACTGTCTACTGTCTGTCCCCCGAGCCTGACAGCTCCGAGAGGATGGGGGTTGGTCTGTTGTGGGCCCCTCTGTGCTCCCTGCTCTCGGCAGGCAAAGTCTCCCCTGTCCCCCTGTGTGCCTGCAAGAGTTGGGCTACAGGGCCAGACACACGTGGGAGCTGTGGGGCTCAGGCCTCACTCACTGAGCACGAGGAGATCGAAGTCCCTCTGCGCTGTCCCAGCCTGGTTCTCCGCCCGGCAGGAGTAAAGGCCAGAATCGCCTTCCTGGATCCTGGGGAAGTGGAGGGACCGGCCCCTGTCCAGGAGGCGGTGGCCACCCACCTTGGGGATCTGGTCAGGAGAGGCCAGAGGGAGCTGGTAAGCAGGCATCCAGCCACCCCTCCAGTGCCAGTAATGAGGAGTAAACTGAGGCCTGAGAGGTGGCTGGTGACAGGAACGGTGCCATGCTCTCTGCCACACAGCTCCCTGCCAGGCTTCATCACGTGATCACAGTCCTCCACTGCCCTGAACCCCAGAGCACCCCCAAAGACACCCATCATATCCCACCGCCCCACCTTGGCACGCAGGAACGCCCATCCAGAAGGCTTGTCCCCAGCCCAAATCCCACCCATAGCCCGCCCACCCTGGGGGGATACCCACCAGCTGCCCATCCTTCAGCCACACAATCTCAGGGACTGGAAAGCCGCTTGTGTCACACTCCAGCGTCAGGGACTGCCCAGCCATGCCCGACACGTTGGCCTTGTGCCTGTCCTCCCGGATGCTGGGGGGCACTTGAGGGCAAGGAGAGCCGAGAAGCTGCTTCCCTGCCCCCTAGAGCCACAGCCAAAGGGACCTCATCTGGGCCATTCCCTCCCCTTTGTCACCAGGGTTGGAGGAGGTCTGCCTGTCCCCATCTGCCCAGCCACAAAGGGCCCTGCAGATGGCCGCAGCAGCCTTGCCCTGAGACCAACACGCCCCCAGTCGTGCCCAGGCCAAGGTGCCACCCTTTCTGACACTCAGCTTTGCAAGGCACTAGAGTCCCCCTAGATCCATCAGCTTCTACACCCAACCTGGTGTAACAGTCACCAGGGAGGGTCCCCCTGAGTCAGAATCTCTGAAGGTGAGGCCTGGCCATGCTTTTGAAACAAACATCTCAAGCAAGTCATTGTAGGGCGAGCCAGGGCAGCTGGTCCTGGGGAAGCAGCAGGTGGCATTAGGAGCTGTTAGAACTGCCCAAGCGAGGCCAGTTTATCCTGCCAGCGGGGAGCGCTCCCTAGCCTACCCTCACTGCCCGTATTAAGGGGGCTCCCCTTCCTCTGCACATAGCAGCCTGGATGTGGGGGTGGGTGCCCTCCCTGCTGAGGACAGGAATGTGAGAATAGGCCAGTGTTCACAGTTTCAACCCAGAGGGTAGGCTCTGGAGCTCTGCGCTGCCATCAGTGCTCATTTTTAAAAATAATTTTTGAAGTTTATTTTCTGTAGAGACAGGGTCTCTCTTTGTCACCCAGGCTGGTTTCAAACTCCTGGGCTTAAGCAATCCTCCTGCCTCAGCTTCGCAAAGTGCTAGGATTACAGGCGTGAGCCACTCCGCACAGCCAAGGGGTCATTTTTAAATGCTTTCATCTCTAGACCGATCTCAGACACTGATGGAGTTCCAGGTACCTCCCCCAGACTGTCTCCGTGGGGGTGTTTCTAGGGAAGTGGGGTGTCCAATGCAACCTGCTCCTCTCCCAGGCCCCTCAAGCCCTCCCTGTTTTCACTGGCACCTGGTGGCAGGACCTGATCCTCCTGTATAGGGAGGTCTTGGGCCCTGGAGAACTGTCACTGCCACACCTGGGCACCCCATGGCCCCTGGCATCACTGTGGGCCTCTGGCCGGATATGGTCCTGGGAGGAAGACAGTCCCGTCCCTGGGTCCCTGCCGCTTTCCTCTCCTGCCCCCAGCTCACCATAGACCACCAGCTTGGCTCTCCTGGACGAGGAGCCCACCTCGTTGGTGGCCTGACACTCGTAGTCTCCACTGTCCATGGGTGAGACGGAGGCCAGGAACAGAGACCCCTCCTCCAACACTGCCATACCTGGCCGGCCACGCAGGGGTTCTGAGGACGGGCCCTTCCGCCATGTGACCTGCGGCTTGGGTGTCCCTGGCAAGATGCACGGAGTCATCAGTACATACACCCTGACACCTACCCCTCCACACCTGCACTGTCCCCCACACGTCTCTTCTGCGCAAAAGGGGCTGGCCCTCCAGAGATGGCTCCAGGCACCTCCGTCCTCCCAAGGCTGGGAGGTGCATTTCCCTCGGAGCTGTGGGTGCCCCCACACCTATACACACTGCCCATCCCTACAGTCCCCCAGCGTCCCTGAGGGACAAGGCAGGGGACTGCATGCCTCTTTTCTGGTTCTCCTCCCACAAGGTCCCATTCAGGTCCCCTTACTTAGAATTGCACCCAACTGGCACCCTCAGCCCCTGCCATCCCTGCTTTTCACCCATCGTCCACCACTTTCCAATTACCGGAGGACGCGTCTATGATTCAGGTCTCTGTTGCCTCTTGTGGTCTATGTCCCCCACCCCACCAGGGCCAGGCTCTTTGTGTTTTTCCCTGCTGCACTCCCACCCTCAAGCATAACGCCTGGCACACAGTAGGCACTAAATGAATGAATGAGTGGAGCCTGCCATGCTCAGCACCCTGCGTTGTGCCCTGGGGTCAGGGCCCATGGGAGGCCCCAGCTCTGCCCAGCCTGCTCCTGCTCCTCCCTCTCCCTCCACAAGCCTGGGCCAGTCACTTTGCCAGTCACACCCCTCAGCCCCACTGTAAGTACCACATCCCCAGACCCTGGACGTCTGGGACACTCCCCACACCACGCAGCACACACCAAACACCATAAACACATAAACACAGTGGGCGTGCCAGAAACAGCTGCCCACTGGGCTGGAGTGACACTGTCACTGTCACAGGCTCCAAGGACAGGGCCTGCCCAGAAGGGGTCCTATGTGGGCCTGAAGCTAACAGCCCACCTTCCAAGTGACCCCTTTGAGGCACGCTGCCCAGAGGTTGCAGTGAGAATCCCAGGCGTGCAGTCTGCTACCACCATCCTGGCCATAGCTCTCACCTACCCCCTGACCTCCGCCAGCACTGATTGAGGGGGGCCTGTGGGTCCCCACACTTGCAGATCGGCGTGTCACTTCCACCCGCCTTCTGCTGCTACCACTGGTCATCAGAACTGTTGTAGCTACCACTGATCATCATCAGAAAGGCCCGCCCCAGGCAGCGGGGCCCAGGGGAAGACACGTACACTGTGTGCCACTAGCTCTTTCATGCTTGGAAGGACCAGTAGGCATGGTGGCGGGGAAGACACCGCACATAGGCACACTGGCATCATCTCTGCAGGAGGGTGCCCTGCCCACTCCACTCTACACTGACCACCCACCATAAAGTGCCAGAGACTGTCCCTGCTGGCATGAGGGAAAGGGAGGGCCCAGGGCCCTGCTCCATGTCCCCCAGGCTCTGTGTGTCCTTGGGCAACACTGAATCTCTCCGTGCCCACTTTCCCCTGGAATCCTCTGCCAGAAGGCAAGCCAGAGTGTCCCACTACCAGGGGCTGCTACCCCTACTCCCTGCTGTGGGGACACACACCACACACACAACACCATACACATACCATACTGCACATACGCACCACACTGAACACACGAAACATCATACACATGCCACACATATACACAACAAACACGACACACACCACACAGCACATACACACCACACACTATACACACCAAACATGACATACATACCAAACACCACACACACCACACACCACATGCACACCACACACCACACACACCACACACTCCACACACCACATACACACTAAATGCTTCACATACCACACATACCACACTACACACACCACCATACATACACACCACACACACGCAAAACACTACATACCACATACATACACACAAAATGCCATACACACACCACACACACAACATTCATACCACACACCACACAGACCACATACCACAAACATGCACACCAAACACCATACACACAACATACACCACCTACAAACATACACACTACACACCATACACACAGCATACAACACATACAAATATACACACCAAACACCATACACACACCACACACATACACACCAAACATCATGCACAAATATGCACACAAAACACTACACACACCACATACACACCACACACAACACTATACACTACACACACCACTATATACAAATCCCAAACATATACATCACATACCATGAACACACCACATACTACACACACCACCATACTATTCACACCATCTACACACATTACACACCACATACACACCTTATACCACATACAACACACAACACATACCATACACACCAAACACCATACATACACCACACACAAACATGCACATTAAATACTACAGCCATCACACACACAACATACACACAGAACACCATGTACATACCACACACAAACACACAAACTACACACACCACATACACATCATACACCACCATATACACACACCACACACCATGCACACACCACATACTACACACACCATACACACCACACACCACATACAACACAGTATACACTACACACACCATACATACACACCACACACACAACATACACACTACACACCATGCACCCACCACAAACATACACACCAAATACCACACACCACATACATACCACACACCACACTACACACACCACCATACACACACATCACACACAACATGCACACCACACACCATGCACACACCACCATACACACGCACTACACATACCACACACAATATACACACCACACACTACATACTACACACACAACATATACACCAAATACTACACACTACACATCAAAAACCACATACAACATACATGCCAAACACCATACACACACCACATACACACCACACACACCACATACTACATATACCAAACACCATATACACACCTCACACACAACATACATACCAAACACCAAACATAACACACACACACCAACCACACAGCACATACACACCACATTCTACACACCATGCACACCAAACACCATACACACACATCACACATTCACACATATGCACCACAAAGTACACGTCATACACACACATCACACATGCACACACCACACACAAATATGTACACCAAACATCATACACACATCACACATAACACACTACACATACCAAAAACTATGCACGCACCACACATCACATACTACATACACCAAACACCATACATGTGGGGTTCATTCCCATGTGAAGCCCCTCGGAATTGGGCCTCACCATATGGTGAGCTTGAGCCCGGACACAGTTTCCCACTGGAGGCAGTTGAGCTATGGGAAAGTAGGAACTGCAGGTAAAGGAATTACAAAAAGAACTTTGTGAGACTGTGATGTGGCCTGCATGTGGTCTGACAGGACAATGTGTCCAGTTTCTG
>CAUYQU010045998.1:0-22944 GCA_963574635.1 Cheracebus regulus | reverse complement strand
AAATAACTTTAAATTAAAAATTTTTTTTCAAAAATATTTTTAAAAAAAAACAAACCCCACAAACCAAAACCCCCAAAAAAAAAAAAAAAAAAAAAAAAAAAAAAAAACAGAAAACTTGCCTATATACATTAAAATCAATCTGCTAAAACCCAAAGATAAAACCATCTCAAATGCTACTAGCAAATAGAGACATGTTACAAACAGGGGAACAACTTTAGTCATTTCACACTAGTAAATGATCTCCTGTTTGTAATATGTAAAGAGACACAAATTCCCCAAAGCTCTGTCCTTGGAAGTATTCTCTTCTGTATCTTCATTCTTACCTTAGGGCAGTAATTCTCAAAGTGTGGTCCTTAGACCAGCAGCATCAGCAAAACCTGGAAACTTGTAAGAAATGCATATTTTCACATCCCTCCAGAGACCTAATTAATCAGAAACTCTGGAATTAGGGCTCAACAATCAGTTTTAACAAACACTGCAGGTAATTCTGTCAAATATTAAAATTTGAAAACCATCTCCCTAGCGGACCTTTGTAATATGTTAAGACACATATTACAAACAGTAGATTATTTACTAATGTGAAATGACTAAAATTTCTCATCTACAATCATGAAGGCCAGAAAAGAGTGAACACCTTTAAACTACTGAAAGAAAATAACTGTCAACCCAGAATTATATATACATTGTAAACATTTTTCTGATATGAAGGCAAAATAAAGTTATTTTAAGATGAGGGAAAACTAAGAGACTTCATTAGCAGATTTGCTCTATAAAAAAAAATGCTGAAGAAAATTTCCAAGTTGAGAAATAATGTCAGAGAGAAATCTGGAAACAGAAATCTGTTTTGTTAAGAGGAACAAAACTGGCCAATAGCTGGTCACATCTAAAACTCAATTTGTACTTCTTCATATTATATTATTTTTTAATTACCTCTATGTACATTGCAACCTCACAATGTTATGATTTTGCTTTTAAACAGGCATACATATTTTAAAGAACATAAGTGGGAAAAGTTGAATGTGTTATCTAAAGCCTTTCCAAAATAAAATTCTAAGGTAGATAGTTTCAGTAATCAAGGAAGAAATGACACTAATCTCACAGAAAAGTTTTCAGAAAACAGAAAGGGAGTGATTACTGCTTCACTCCCTTTGAAAGGCTAGCATAACTCTAATACCAAAGTCAGAAAGAGATGTTGTGGTAAAAAAATTAGAGATCAATATCTTTCATGAATATACATGGAGAAATTCTTAAAAATATATTAGCAAGTTGAATCCAACAATATATAAGAATCATAATACATTATGAACAAGTAGTGTTTAAAGAATGCAAGGTTCATTTATCAGTCAATAATTCATCAATGTACTTTAGCATATTAACAGAATAAAGAAGTATCATATGATCATTTCAATAGATGCAGAAAAAGTATTTGATAATATTTAATAGGAATTCATAACAAAAACTCTCAACAAACTAGGAACAGTAGAGATCTTCAAATTGATAAAGTCCATCTAAGAAAAACATGTAGCCAGCATAATAATTGGCAATATAATAACTGCCTTCAATCTGGGGCTGTGCCTGAGATTAGACCATATGACTAACAAGAATGCTTGAAAAATGTATAATAAATGAAAATAATAGGAAAAGAGGCTGGGCATGGTGGCTCACACCTGTAATCCCAGCACTTTTGGAGGCCAAGGCAGGTAGATCATGAGGTCAGGAGTTCGAGACCAGGCTGGGCAACATGGTGAAAACCTGTCTCTACTAAAAATACGACAAATTAGCTGGGCGTGATGGCAGGCACCTGTAGTTCCAGCTGCTCAGGAGGCTGAGGTGGGAGAACTACTTGAACTTGGGAGGTAGAGGTTGCAGTGAGCCAAGATCGTGCCACTGCACGCCAGCCCAGGCAACAGTGGGAGACTCTGTCTCAAATAATAATAATAATAACAGGACAAGAAGGGAAGCTCCCCCTTCTGTCTTTTATCATAAATATGTCCAAGTTTTAGAAAATTTCAACCTTTCTAGAATGCGCACATTATGAGTTCTGAATGGAAGAGCATCACAATAGCTTCTCTAACCATTTTGCAACATCTTTCTACAAAAGATATTCTTGTAATATTACTAAGTTCAGTTGAACTCAGTGAATGAAAGTTTTATTAGGTTTTAATTCTATACACTGTGCAAGGCATCGAAAGACTTACAAATACAAGAAACTTCACCACCGTATTACAAGAGATTATTTAATAGTGTGAAAGCAAAGGAGTTGATGGAGTCACCAGTTTGTGAGAAATCAGTGGAACAGTCTAGTAGACATGTCTGTGACAGTTAAAAATGAAGTCTGAAACGCAGGAAATTTCGAGATGTAAATATAAATTAGGAATGATCTGCCTAGAGACAATGGTGGAGAAGGATGAGGTGGTGGAGTGAAAGTAGTTATAGAAAATTCAATAAAACCAAGATGATTGGAACAGGAGGCAGAGTGGGAATAGTGAAATATTTCATTAATATTTTAATGCCATAAACTTAAAGTGTAAGAACAAAAGAAGTAACAAATATGTTAACTGGTGCATAGTGGAGACAGGGTTTGAGGTTAATTAAAGATAATGGTTGATGTGCAGTCTACCACCATTATATCTAAAAAAAAAATGCTAAATCATGTTTAAACATCCAGACAACCATCTATGAATTTTAATGATGGAGGATGAGAAAAAAGCACTAGAATCAAGGATGCTATGAATTTGCACCAGATAAAAGAATTTTTTTTTTCTTGTAAAGACAGGGGTTTCACTATGTTACCCAAGCTGGTCTCAAACTCCTGGCCTCAAGTGATCCTCCTTCCTCAGCCTCCCAAGGCAATGGGATTACAGGTGTGAGCCACTACACCAGGCTCAAAAGGAATGAGTTTCTCTATATTGACTTGTCTTATTACAAAAGACAAGGTAAACATTGCAAATATTTAAATACAGCCTTCACCATTAAATTAGCAATGATACTAAAACCAGAATGATAAATGTATGATTTTTCCTGAATAGTAGCAGCAGCAATTCATATTTGCAACAGAAGCAAGTATATGGGTATTTAGTTCTTTAAAAATAAGTCATCTGAAACTACATCCCAGTCATAGGATACAATTATGATTGTCTTTCATTTGTAAAAACTTAAAAAGTGAAATAGTGTCATTTATACCATTAAGCTTGCAAATCCTCTTCTGATCCTCCATGTCAGTCACAGAGGATTTGAGAAATAAAAGATTTCTTTACTCTTTAGAAGTGCATTTTTAATCACCTGTCTAATGCAATGGCTGAGTGGAGAGAATGAGTGAAATGACAAGATTCAAGCTGTACAATCAACAGATCTAAGAGCATTCAATTTTGCCAATTCTGTGAAAATTAAAAATAGAGTACATTTGAAGGCATCTTAAAAGAGGCATGAAAGTACAATAATAATTTATACAGAAAAGTCAGCTCTAAGGAAAAAGCTGAAAAGCTGTTTGAAAAGTATTTCTATTGAAGTCCCACAATGATATGTGAAATCTTTACATGGTACTTGCTCCTGAATACATGCTCTCTCCATCACTAAAAAAGAATGATGGCTCTCATGTGTCAATTTTTTCTTAGTGTATCAACTGATAATGGAAAACTTTTAAAAAGTTTGTCTTGACATCATCCCCTGACAGAATATCATAATAATCTCAGTATTTCCACTTCAACTTGTCTAATCTTACCTCTGCTCTTCTCTAAGGTACTAGAATTTAAACCTGAAATTTTATTTTCACCTTGACTGCTAGCTATTCTTTCTTTCTCTTGTTCATCACAGTCTTTCCAGCTTCCTCCTTCTTTCTGTTCCTCGAGTCACTGGTATAAGTCAGGGGCTTTTGACCTGACTCTGGGACCATTGAAGTCTGTGGGGTTTCTCTTCCTCTTATCTTTCCCCAATTCACTTTAGCACTCATAGGTGAAGTTCCTTGGAAGAATATTGTGACACATAGTTTGGGGACAGGATCAACACTTGTGTATTAGTCTGTTCTCATGCCACTAATAAAGACATGCCTGAGACTGGGTAATTTATAAAGGAAAGGTTTAATTGACTCACAGTTCTGCAGGGCTGGGGAGGCCTCAGCAAACTTACAGTCACATTGGAAGGGGAAGGAGACATGTCCTTCTTCACATGACGGCAGCAAGGAGAAGTGCAGAGCAAAGGTGGAGGGGAAAACCCCATATAAAACCATCAGATCTCATGAGAACTTACTATCACAAGAAGAACATGGAGGTAACCACCCACATGATTCAATTACCTCCCAGGAGGTCTCCCACAACACATGGGGAGTACAGGAACTACAATTCAAGATGATACTCAGGTGGAGACAGAGCCAAACCACCTCATAGTACCTCTGGTTTGTTTTATGTTTGATTAAGTGTACCACATAGTTACCCTTTGAGCATGTGCATTTCAAGTCTTGATTTCTTTCTTCTCTTGTTCAGAAATCAAAGTTCTAAGTTGGTGGAGAGAATAAGTGGGACAGCCACCAAATACCATGAGGAACCTAAACATGGACTGATAGTTTTAACAGCTGTGCTTATTTCACTATCTCATGCTTCCGAATAAAAAACAGAGAAAAGCCTACCTGAGTTTTTTCAAAGGAGAAACATCATTGGTGCCTTCATTATTAGGAGAAGTCTGCAGTGACCTAGGGTCCCTTTTAGATAATGACAAGATTGTCTGGAAATTACTGCTGGAGTTAACATAATTTTTTAAATAGCAAGCTCCAAATTACTGATCAGTAATTTCAGTTTCTGGCCTCACATCTTATATTTTATTATTCAACAAAATAAAAGGTGGACATTTTGGAATGGCAAAAATAGAAATAATGAATTTACTTTTTCTCTTTCATGTGAAACACTGGAGATGTGGTTCTGTACTGTAAACTCCAGTGCTGCTATCAACACATACTTGATTTAAACTATGATTGTAAGTTACTTATATCATATCATTTGAATCACCCTGAATTACATGCTGGATGTCAAAACATGGCGCTTCTCTGTGAGGGCTTTTTGGTTATTGGGAAAGCTCTAATTTGAGAATATGTGAATGTTTTAGGTTCCAGGTACTAAAAACGAAAATATATTTAAAAATCTTGCCCTAAAATCTTGAACTAATGAATTGGTAGTTTGGGCAAAATCATCGTACAAATTAAGTCTTAGAATAGGTTGACCCCATAAAGTCCAAAAAATCCCAGGGATAGAAGAGTCATCCTTTCTGCTACTCATTACTGGCGGTTACCTGTGCTAGGATTCTTCAAGTAACTTTCTTGTTCCATAATATCTTCCTTTTTCATATATTGCCAAACTTTTTACTATTAGAATTATTAATAAATGGGCTTAATTGGGAATTTGTTCTCAGTAGAATAGTGAAAATGCATACAATGCTACTCTTTCATTATTTTCTCAGTATTCTAATATTCACAGCCTATACTTGGGCAATGGATAGTCCAAATCAAAGAACAAGACTTTGCACTATTCCCTCCGAAATCTCATCTCCGGTTCTATTCCTTATCTAAATCTCTTTAGATAATTTAGGAATCTGACTCATTAACAAAGACACAGCTGAAGACAGAGCCTTATAGACGCTCCTAAACGTCCCTCTAGGTTACATTTGTCCAAAGACAGTTAGTTGCTAACTGGGGTAAACAGTCATCTATCTTAACTGCCTGTCATGTTGAAAGCTCACACAATACACTGGGTAAATTGCCTCACTGAAATTTGGATTCAGTATATCTAGTACCTCTTCCTCCTCCTCCTCCTCACAACCCTGCCAGAAATGGCAATTAGGTTTGTCCCATGAATTGTTATTTATGGGCCCATATTGGCACTTAAAGAGAACTTCTACTGTATTAATTGGTCTATATGATAATTTATTCTGGAATTTTCCCTGGAAACAATACCAACTTTGCAATTCTATAATTTGTAGCACTCACCTTTAGAAAACATTTAGTGATACTGTCTGCAAGTTCTTTAATAAGGGACTAAAATGTAATTTATCTGAATCAAGAGATTTGAACTCATTGTTCAAAGGACAAGAAAACAAGAGACAGAATGCCATAAGAAAGGGGATTTGCTGAATGTTAGAAAATCAGAGCTCTGTCTAACGTTTGCTCTGGGAATAGGTAAAGATTGCCCTGCAGAGATTGCTGACAGATGCTTCTCTTTCCAGGTCTGATTGCTATTCCTGTGTCTCTCCTTTCTCTGCATGAATTTCTCCTACATATTGTTTTGGTTTGAGCTGTATCCTATTCCTGGACCATTGAAGATTCTTTTTAATAACTCCTAATAGTCTACTGTATTCAATGAAAACAATCTACCTCTTAAAAGCCTCTGAAATCTGACTCCATTTTTAAGACTATCACTATATTCCCCAGAGACTCCATCTGACTCAGGATGCTGATTTCCTGCTATCATTCCCCATTCCGCCCCCCAAGTACCTTCCATAATTATGTCTATAGATTTGCTCCTGCTCGTCCCATTAGAATTCTCTTCCTCTATCTCTCTATTAATAATCTATCTACCTGGCAGTTCCACCTCATGCAGTACCTTCCTTGAAGGCTCACAATCACTTCCCTTCTAACATTTTTATGTACTAAGTATTTACTACCAGTTGGTTATTCAATTAACACATTTTATTACACTGCGTTGTATCATTACGTATATCAGTAGTCCTTTAAAAGCACTTAATTTGTGTGCCTGTGTGTATCTTGTTTCATGTTGTAATTTCCTATCAACTAAACAATAAACAATTTGTTGTAGCCAACATGTTTTATATTGCTCTCGTACTCACCAACATTTAGCACACATGTAACTTTACTATTAATTATAGAGTAGGCACTCAACATATATATACTTGAATTCTGGATCACCTGGTTTTCAGCCTATGGCAAGATATTCATGGATATTTTTGTGCAATAGGTTATTTGACAAGATTCCATACTTTTAAAATATTTAATGTTGATAAATCTTTACGTCCACGGGTCAGCTGAAATGTTTCATTTGCTGAAAAGAAAAACTGGATAAGACAACTCTTTAGATATTAGAAAGAAACATAAAAGACTAATATCATATGGGTATTTGTGTGTGAACATAAATGTGTATTTTTCAGTCAACTTTTGAGCAAAGAAATATTTGTGAACTTAAGCAAATTCTATCACTTAAAGTGCACTAGCACAAAATTCCTACAAAATCAACTAATTGTTAAATCAAATTTATACATATTGGTAATGCATTGCATTGGAGTAGCTTAAAATGAGGCATCTATATTTACATCTTAGTAGGTTGAAAACCACATCTCCTTCACTTCTTTATTAGCAAATCACATTCAAATATGATCTTCTTCCTGCAAGGAGTCAGGTAGTATAAAAATGTAAATTTATGTTGGTGGGCTTATGTCTTCCTCCTTCTAGAAAAGAAATATATTGTTGCTATTTTTATCATGGAACTTAGTAGGAATACCACACACACACACATACACTC
This sequence comes from Cheracebus regulus, assembly GCA_963574635.1. Taxonomy (NCBI): domain Eukaryota; kingdom Metazoa; phylum Chordata; class Mammalia; order Primates; family Pitheciidae; genus Cheracebus; species Cheracebus regulus. Next base: position 15,427 of record CAUYQU010045998.1, on the reverse strand, counting down.
AATCAAAGAAAGACTGAATTAAACTACAGGTAAGTCAAACATTAAACTGAGTTCTTAATCTCTTAATTCTGGTAGGAGAAACCTGCTGATGCTACATGAGACTGCATAACAACAGTGTCTGAATTCTTTAGATGAAGTTCCAAAGATGCAGATAAATAATACCTAAGTATTCTACATCCAGGCACTGTTCTAAGTACTTAATGGGTATTAGCTTGTTTAGTCCTCACAATTATCCAGTGAGGTAGATACTATCATTTTGAGAAAACAGACACACAGAGGTTAAGTGACTTGCTCAACGTCACAAACTTAGTAATGGTGGAACTCATTTTAGACTCAAGCAGACTGGCTGTGAAGGCTGTGATCTTCTCCACTTCATTCTACTGCTTCAGCATAATACTTGGACAGTTAACACTAAGACTTAGTGATCGAAGAATAACACTGAATGGCAAAAAAAAAAAAAGAAAAAAAAAAACCCCTCTTTCACATGATGGTTAATAAGCTATCTTGATCTATCCCAAGAGTGTAAAGACAGAAGGAACTTTGCAAAAATGTTGAGTTAAAATGATACCATTTTCCCACATTATATTTTATAGATTAAAATATAAAAATGATACATTTCTTAGAATCATATACATTCTTACATTTCGTATCATTTTTATTCTAAAATAAAATGTGCCTTAAAAATTTACGTTATCTTCCCATTGCGGCCAGCAAGTTGTAAGGCAGTTATGATTACATCATACTTTCTAGTAAGCTCAGGAAAGAACCAGTATCAGAACTTACAGGATGGTATTAGAAGCTTAAAAGAAAACCCCAGAGACAAGTATGACTTTTTTTTTTTTAAGAAAGCTACGGCTGGGTGTGGTGGCTCACACCTGTAATCCCAGCACTTTGGGAGGCCAAGGTGGGTAGGTCATGAGGTCAAATATCAAGACCATCCTGGCCAACATGGTGAAACCCCGTCTCTATTAAAAATACAAAAATTAACTGGGCATGGTGGCGTGCACCTATAGTCCCAGCTACTTGGGAGGCTGAGGCAGGAGAATTGCTTGAACCTGGGAGGCAGAGGTTGCAGTGAGCCAAGATCATGCCACTGCACACCAGCCTGGTAACAGAGTGAGACTCCATCTTAAAAAAAAAAAAAAAAAAATGCTACATTGCCAAAACTCTTAATGGTACAGAGGACTCAGCTACCTTGAGTTGAAAGTTATTTCGGGGAGTAGTCGGACTTCCAATTGTAGGAACTTTCAGAAACATTTTAATCAATCTAGTTCCACTGCCCGTCATTTGGCTGATTACACAGTCTACATCTAAGAGAAATCCCCCAGCAGTTGTAACATGTAAATCCCCAGTGATACAAGAGCACTGTGTCCTGGATCAAAGATAGCATTTTTTTTCTTTCTTGGTGTTACATAAAATCATGCTATGAGCTATTGGAATCAATAGAATAAGGCATATCATGCTTAAAAGATCTACACTCATGTACTATTAGCAATAGGTTTCTGTTCATTTTCCATTATTGGGAGTTAGCCAAACACCCGCTGTCCTCCACCCCCAATAAGCTGCCCTTTCTGGGACAAATGGCAGCCACTGAGTGCAGATGGCCAGGAGTACATGTATTTGCTCAGTGAGAAATTAATTAAAGTAGATGAAACCTGTGACCTAATTGGTTGCAACCATGGCCATATTTTGACAGCAATAACAAGTGTATGTCTATTGCTATCTCTGAGACTATTTATTTCACAGTAAAATAGATATATTCAAATCAAAACTATTTTTTCAAAATTGTGTTTTTAGCAGTTGTATCAATATGTACACTTTCATATTTTGACTCCCATAGAAATATAACATACACAGCCAGCCTCCTGAATGTTACCTTCTATAACACCTTCTAAATTTTTTCCGTTAGTGATTCTTTTGAACCTTTCAGTCTATAGTCCTCTATCTGTAGAAACAGATAATTTTACATTGAGTACTTATCTGTTTTTGAAATTTATATTCATGGCAGCAAATACATTTCAACTTAAGGTGCACTTTGATGACTGCTGACAATACAATTAAAACTTCTCATCTAAGTTGGATGTCCCCAAAACCTTGACAAGAAAACCAATAAAAGTGTCTTGCATCCTGTGTCCTATTTCTTTGGAAAATAAAAGGAATGCAAATTAAGTCAATGAGAAACCATGGGCAAAATATTTTAATTGATCGTCATCAAAGAGAACATAAAATCCTCTGTTCTTCAAATATCTATTACTGTTTTTTTTTTTCTTTTCTATTTTTAATCTTGCAGGAATCAGTGACTGGAGAACTGGCTCGGCTATTTTAGACAGGCTTTTGTACTCAGACAAATGTGACAGCCCTCAAAGAAACTTAAAAACATAATTTAACCCCAGATGGTTCTTTTAACCTTTACTATATTATCAAAGCGCTATATGCTTTAAAATTTGAAAAGTCAATTTATCCTGCCACCTATTCACTTCCTTCTCCCCTCTCCTCATTTGCCTTTTCCAAATTGAATTCAGAGGTCAATTTTGATATTCATCTGGTTGCTCACATCCACTAATTCCTTGCCTTTCACTTGCTTCTTTGTGCCTGTTCTGCAAACCCCCAATTCTGGTCAGATCCAGTTCTCTGCAAATACAGCTTGACTACTTTTTCCGATCTCCTTGACAGCTGGCTGAAGCCCTGGGACTGATGTCTGGTCAGTGAAATGTCGGCAGAAATGGTGGGAACTGTCCCCGGGCTTGACTCCTAAACATCTGTGAAATTGGTTATTTCTCGTATGATCGTGAAGGAATTTTGGTGGACTTTGAAGTTGAGAGTAGGGTGTGGAGGGGACGTATTTACAGACACTTGATGTAGACACTTGACTATGTGAAGAGCAACAGTTACCCCTAAAGCTCTTTGGAATGTGACAACAGAGAGGAAAACAAAAAGCCTTCCCTTTATTATGTCTCTGATATTTGGGAACCGCTTGTTAGCTTCATTTGTTTATCCTAATCAATAGAATTAACACCCACAATGGGTCTGTAAATGCTACAAGACAACCGTGCTACATTTCCCAGGCATGTTCACACTTCCTGTCTCCTACATGATTTTCTCACACATTTTTTGTTCCTTTCCTCACACTCTTGCTTCTTATTTAGCTGAAAAACTGGAAGTAATCAAAGGAGAATGTCTATAAGCTCCACACAATCACATCTCCCTACTCATCCAGCATCTGCCTGTATCTGCCCTGCCTTTCCTGGTGTCAGTGGTCCTGTCTAAGATGACATTGTAGGTGTGTACTGGTAAATGTTGCTTCCAGATCTTTATGTCAGACTCTCATTTAATCTTTCCTGTATTTGGACAATGGAAGACCTGGTGACCTTAAAGGAGATTCTCTACAGATGTAAACTTCCCCCACAAAAGAAAGCCTTGCAAGGCAACTTCTGTCTGCTGGCCGTGTGACAGCTATCTCAAGATATGTCAAAGAAATCTATTTGGGGACAAAGTATTTTGATTTTCTTTTATTTTTCCTGAGGATAGGCTCTTGCTCTGTTACCCACGCTGGAGTGCAATAGTACCATCATGGCTCATTGCAGCCTTGACCTCCTAGGCTCAAGTGATTCTCTCACCTCAGTCTCCCAAGTAGCTGGGACTACAGGCATGTGCCACCACACCCAGATAAGTTTTTTATTATTTGTAGAGACATCTCCCTATGTTGCCCAGCTGCTCTCAAACTCCTGGGCACAAGTGATCCTCCTACCTGAGCTACCCAAAGTGCAGAGATTATAGACATAAGCCATCACACCCCACCTTGATTTTCTTCACGAGGATATTCAACATCTTGTGTATAATAAATTGGTGTGGAAGAAATATTTTAACATGCAGTACTCTAAGCCAGGAGTTCCCAACCTACAAAGGGCATCAGAATCACCTGAATGATCTATTAGAGCATGGATTTCTGGGCCCCACTCCCAAAATTTCTGATTTAATAGTTCTGGGGTGGGACCTGAGAATTTACATTTCCCCCAAGTTTCCAGGTGATGCTTCTGCTGCTGTTCTGAGAACACACTATGAACAGGTGATGCTTCTGCTGCGGCTCCAAGGACATATGAGAACCACCGTTTAAGGCTGGCTACTAACAGTGTGATCCCTGAACCAGCAACGTAGACATTATCTGGTCACGTGTAGGAAATTCAGAATCTCTTTATTCCAGAACTATTTAATTGGAATTTGCGTTTTAAGTAGGAGGTTTAACAAGGTGTATTCTCCAGGTAATTTGTATGCATAGTAGAGTTTGAAAAGCATTAGGGTTTTTAAAATGTAGGAGGGATATAGGACTGAATGTTCTCCCTAAGGCAAGGAGAAGTCTGGCATTGCCAAGTGTAAATAAAGCCAAATGTTGAGAACTGTTAAGTAATACAGTTACAGTAGTTCTTCTTATCGGTGCTTGCACTTGCTGTGGTTTCAGTTACCCTTGGTCACTGAAAATAGGGAAATACAGTACAGTCAGATATTTTGAGAGAGAGAGAGAGAAACCACATTCACATAACTTTTATTGCAGCACAGTTATTATTATTGTTTTATTTTTGTTGCTGTTAATCTCTTACTCTGCCTAATTTATAAATCAGACTTTCTCATATGTGTGTATGTATGTATGTATAGGAAAAACAGCATATATAGGATTAGGTACAGTCTATAGTTTCAGGCATCTACGGGGGTCTTGGAATGTATCCACCTCAAATAGGTATCAGTGAAGCAGGAAAGAACTAACATAAGTAACTTCATTTTTGTTTAAGGGACCTTTACCTATTCCTGCACATAGGCACGGATAATTATAGAGCACTGAGATAATATACAAAAACAGCAGTCATGCCGTTTTCAAAAAGAACTCTGAGTTTAAAGGAGAAGTATGTAAGCAGCTACGTTTTGTTAAAGATTTATGGGAACAGTGTGACCTGACCAGTGAGAAGAAGGTCCCAGTATCCTCACACCCTCGCTGGTGCCCAGATGTCTGCAGTCATCAGTTACCTCTTGCCCTGAGCCCTCCATCTTCCTCCTGCCCTTAACATAAAAAGAGACAAAAATTTAGAATGGCCTAAGGTGGTACTTTAGCATGAAAGTCTGCCGTCATCTTGGTTCGCTGGCTTTCTGAGTAAACCTGCTCTCCTCCCACCAACTCTCATCCCTTGAGTTTTGCCTTTCAAGCAGGAGGCAGACAAACTTGGGTTTAGTTACAGGGGGACTATTGTATATATTATACAAAATAGCTATAATTATATATATATATGTCTTAATTATGTGTGTGTGTGTGTGTGTGTGTTTGTCTGTGTGTGTGTGTGTGTGTGTAATTTGCTTGTGGTCTATAAAAACATGTAATCTTTTAAAAAACAAACAAACAAAAAGACAACTTGTATAGGTTGAGGAGTTTCAGAATCCCTGAAAGCACAGTTAGCAGCCACCCAGGTGACAAAGAACTCAGAATGAGGCAGAATTCCTTGGGCAGCAGCAGGCCAAAGCTAACACCAACTGACACCTGAGCCTATTAACTGTTGAAAATGGAGAAGCCACTGGGCAAGTTCGCAGCTATATCTCTGGCACTCTTACTGCTGGGAAATATCAAAGACTTAAATACTTGGGCTGCTTCTGTCTTCCACATTCTCAGCTTCATGTAAAAAGTAATGATGGTCTGAGAGCAGGAAAAGACGTTTAGTAAGAGAATAATTCTGGACAATCTCATTAACTAAAAGGCTAGGAACAGAATTGACCAACAAGAGGTATATATTGAAAGAACTTTTCTAACTCCTTAAGCTTTCTTTATCCAATATCAGAAACTCTCACTGATAGTAATAAAATGCAGAGGAATATCAAGAAAGGGTTACATAAATAAACGTATCATTTATTCCTTAATGCTCTGGACACAGCAGTTTTTTCTAAACAATTATATTTTTTTATGTTTAATGTATTAAAATAAAATTTAGTAATAAAATAATAATAAACCAATATTTGAAACAAAAAGTCTGTGGAATGTTCTTAACTTTCTTAAAAAACATAGTATACCAGGTACACTAAGTTTGCATAAAGATCGTAGGTAATTGTTACTCAAATCTTTTCTAATACTGGTCAAAAAATAAAGCTTCCCTAATCACTGCAATAAAATATGGGTTAGTATTTTAATAATATGTTCAAAAGCTAGTACATGTAGAATGCTTTAAACTTATACTAGTATAAACTTTTAAAAAATAATTTTACTTTCATTTTAGATCAAATAGGTATATGTGCAGGTATGTTACATGGTTATATTACATGATGCAGAGGTTTGAGATGCAAATGCTCCATCCCCCAGATACAGAACATAGTACCCAAAGGTTAGGTTTGCAGTCCTCGCTTTCCTTCCTCCATCTGCATTCTGTTAGTCCCCAGAGTCTATTGTTGCCATATTTATGTTCATGAGTTCTCAATGTTTAGCTCCGACTTAGAAGTGAGAACACACAGTATTTGTTTTTCTGTCCCTGTGTTGATTTGCTTGGGATAATGGCCTCCAGCTGCATCCACTTGCTGAAAAAGACATAATTTCGTTCTTTTGTGTGGTGTGTAATAGTCCAACATGTACATGTACCACATTTTCCTTATCTGATCCACCAAGGATGGGCACCTAGGTTGATGGTGGTGCTATTGTAAACAGCACTGTTATGAACATATAAGGATATGTCTTTTTGGTAGAATGATTTATTTTCTTTTGGATATATACTCAGTAGTGGGATTTCTGGGTTGAATGTTAGTTCTATTTTAGGTTTTCTGAGACATTAAGGGTTTTAATTTCTTTCCCCATCAATTTACATTCCCATCAACAGTATATAAGCATTTCCTTCCCTCCACAACCTTGTTTTTTTCTCGTTGTTTTTTTGACTTTTTTGGGTTTTTTGTTGTCATTTTTTGACTTTTTAATATGGTCTTAGAGGATCATGACATAATGGGGACATTTTTAGAGAAGCCAAAGATGGAAAAGCATAATGCCCAGGGACAGGGTAATGGGTTGCGGTATGGGCTAAGTGGCATGCAAGGTTGGTGTATTAAAATGGAGGATGCACATACAGCTGTGATCGCTTTGCCAAGTAGACTTGAGAACATCCCCAGCCTCCCACCGGGGGCTGGATTGGCAAACAAGCAGAATGTTATTGAAGCCATTTATGAAAGACTGCATCCTTATAAAAATGATGACACTGACTCCACATCAACTGATGCTGTGTGTTGAAACTGCTCATCTAGCCATGGAGTTTACCTTCACCTCTGAAGTGAGGATAGCTCAACTTTGTTGAACGTTTTAAAACCCATCCTCAACTTTAAGGAAGGAGATATGACATGGGTGAGGATGATTATACCAGAGAACTTCAGCAATACAACTTCTAGCCCAGAACTGATTTTTTTTGTAAATTTGAGACTTACGTAAACATGATTTCAAACCATAATTCAAATCTACCTTGATCCTCTAGATAGTACCAGCTAGTACTAGGTACTAATTATACTGAAAATATTCCAAAAAAATCAAGGAGTAGGGGCTCCTCCCTAACTAATTCTATGAAGCCAGCTTCACCCTTATACGAAAACCTCACAAAACACAACAACAAAAGAAAACTACAGGCCAATGTCCATAGTGAACATAGATGCAAAAATCCTAGCAAACTGAATCCAGTAGCATGTCAGAAAGTTTATTCACCATGATCAAGTAGGCTTCATTCCTGGGATGCAAAGTTGGTTTGACACATGCAAATCAATAAATTCATCACATAAACAGAACTGAAAACAAAAATCACATGATCATCTCAATTGACAAAGAAAAGGCTTTTGACAAAATCAAACAGCTCTTCATTATTTAAAAAAAAAAACCATCAACAAACTAGGCATCAAAGGAACATATGTCAAAATAATAAGATCCCTCTATGACAAACCCATAGCTAACATCATACAAAACAGGCAAAAGCTGAATGCATTTCCCTAAGACCTACAGCAAGACAAGGATGCCCATTCTGGTCATTCCTATTCAACATAGTACTGGAAGTCTTTGCCAGAGCAATCAGGCAGAGTAATTCCATCTTGTATAGGAGCTGGGTAAAATGAGGTTGAGACCTACTGGGCTGCATTCCCAGATGCTTAAGGCATTCTAAGTCACATGAAGAGATAGGAGGTTGGCACAAAATACAGGTCACAAACACCTCGCTGATAAAACAGTTTGCAGTAAAGAAGCTGGCGCAAACCCACCAAAACCAAGATGGCGATGAGAGTAACCTGTGGTCATCCTCACTGCTACATTCCCACCAGCACCACAACAGTTTACAAATGCCATGGCAACATCAGGAAGGTACTGTATATGGCCTAAAAAGTAGAGACCTGGAGGGCAGTGTCATGATCTCTGCTCACTGCAGCCTCAACAGCCTAGGCTCAAGTGATCCTCTCACCTCAGACCCGCATGTAGCTGGAACTATAGACATGAGCCTCCACACCTGGCTAATTTTTGTATTTTTTGTAAGTATGAATTTTTGCTATGTTTCCCAGGCTGGTCTCAAACTCCTGGGCTCAAGCACTCTGCCCACCTTGGCATCCCAAAGTGCTGGTACTACAGGCATGAGCTACTGTGCCCAGCATAAGAGAAAATGTCATCTACGATGTTGCCAAGTGGTGGTATCAGAAGAAAGCTACAAAGAGCTAATTTGCCATGAGTGTTTTATGTTTCTCTGAGTTTTGTGAGTGTGGCACTGATTGTCCTGTGTTCTGGACTGTCTATTCAAGGAGCAGCTTAGACACAGAGGTAGTATCTCCTCCGTAGCAAAGGGGAAGTTTGCTCACAGCCTTGGAAGACAGAGGAGTATGTCTCCTTGGACATGCTTGCTGCCTGCTAAAAAAAATTGGGGTTCCCAGAGCTCTAGGGTCCTCTCCTATAGTGCAACCAACTGAATGTGCAGGGGACATCTGACCCTCTTTGTGTTGCCCTGTGGGACATGGAGCTCAGGAAACTGGCACAAACATGCACATGTTCTGGCTGCTGCTGCTGTTGGATGAATTGTCTTTCGTCTATGACCTGGGGTCTTATGATGTCTATCAGCATCCATGAAACTGGGGCAGGATCACTTGTTAGCTTGCCACTAGAGTAAGGTTTCATACCCATTATAATACCTGACAGTTCTGGCAGTAAGTGTGGGATGCCGAAAAAGGCATGTTTTTCTAGAGGAATGAGGGCCTTGTGGGCTGATGAACAACATTTGAGAAAAGTCCTTGGGAATTGGTAGTAAATATGCTGACCAAATTGTATGGTTAACTGGACAATAAATAGGACTTCACCACTGCCCATTGATGAGGAGAAACTGAGAAGGTGGTCACAGTTGGCAATACCAGGAAGCAGGTTCAAAACATCTAACATACTATGTTATTGTTGTCAACTCTCCTCCAGGCAGAGGAACTTCCTTGAGGAACTGATGGTTAATTAGGTGCACTGAATTATAGCAACTTGTACTAAGAGTCATCCTAGGACAGCAAAAATTTCCACCCCAACAACAACAGTTGCAGAGCTGTATGTCTACACTGAGTGTGAAAGGAGGAATATTTGAGACCATTATTGGCAGAACTAGGCTAATTGTTAGCGTGCTGGCTGGTTCCCTTGAGACATTTGCTAATGCAGAATGGTAGCAGCTGGGCCATCTTAAAGCTCAATCCCTCCTGCAGTCAATCAGGGCAATTGTGGATCCATTTAAGACAACTGTACACGGACTTACAGGTGGTGAATTTTTGTTCTGGTTTAGTTGTTGTTTGTTTTGCAGTGGATCCTGGCTGCTCTGAGGGAGCATTAGCCTTGAAATTTCCTAATGTAGTTAAACCATAGGCATTGACTAGTATTCTGGCTCTTACTGCCCCTGATTAGATTTACAGTGTGATAAAGGAGACCTACTGGAGAATGAGACATTGACCCAGTATAATCTATATAAATTCCTGTGGGCAGCCCCAACACCATGGAAAATGTCCCTAGTCTTTGTATTGAAACAAGGCAAGATTTTAAGTGATATTGGCGTGGAAATAGAGGTGCAGGTGCTCCACATTAAAGTGAACTCCTTTAAAATGTTGTCCCAGTAGGAACCAGTTAAGCGTTAGGTAGCCGGAGGATGCAAACCTAGTGATCCCAGCTAGAAAGCAACGTAACTGCTGCTAAGTTAAGGGGTTCCGATGGTGTAAATAAGAGGAACCCCGTACCCAGAAGAGTACTCACTGGGATGAACATATTTGAAGTTCCTTCAGTTGAACCAAAGCTGCTGCCACGCTGCTGAAAACAGAACGTAAATATGAAGCCGCTTGCACCGAGCTTCCCTCTTTGACTATTATCCTTTACTCTTTCTTTGCGCCCATCTCAGCCACTTTAAGGAGACAAAATATTAGAGGTAGAGATGAGGTCTCTTTGTCCCTGGAATATGTTTGGGAATTTTGAAAAGGGGAAGGACTCAAACTTTTATGGCTTTTTGGATATGGGCACCTAGGGAACTATCCTGTGCAGACCCATGAAAGAAAATAGGTCTAGATTCAGCTAATGAGGTTGGGGAAGGGTTCACGGTGGAGAAGAAGGTTAATGTGACCTTGTGAGCCTGTTCAGTGTTCTGTTGTTGATGCTTCTACCTATGAATGTAGACATTGATGTGTTATATGATTGCACTTCATTGTCCCATGCGGCCAGAGGCAGTTTTTTTGACTTGAGAAGAGCCACACATAGAGAAGTGCTAGTCGGACATAGAAATAGCTCTGCATTTTATACTTCTGTTCACTCGTAGGTGTTCTGTCAGAAATAGTATAACATCTTAGGGAAAGGAAGATCACAGCCTTGTTGAAGGACTTAAAAGTACAAAGACTAGTAAGAGATGCCGTAGCCCACTACAACAGCCTTACAGTCAGTGAAAAAAAAAGACCTAACAGGACTGGAGATTCACAGTGGTTATCAACTTGAATTCAGCTGTTGCTCCCAACTCCTCTGCAGTTGCAGACATTGTAAAGGTGATTGTATTCATTACACAAATCAATAGCACTGGCGTCTTGTCTTTAGACACTGCTGAAACCTATTTTGCCATAGGCCCAGCTCCAGGGAATCCAGATCAGTTCTCATTCACGTGGTAAAGTCGCCAATGTGTGGTTGCTATACTTCCCCAGTGCTCCCTACACTTCTCTGCCATTTGCCACCGAGAAACAGGTCAGGATTTAGCAGAAGTGCTTCTGTTCTTTAATTTCCAAAGTTTTTCCTGTATATATAATGTTGCCAAGTCAGAATACGCATCCTCAGTGGCCCTGACTGTGATATTATTACACTTCCTCTGGTGGGAGTAACTGATAAATCCTGAAAAAATGCAAAAGGACTACTTGCCAAGTAAAGTTTTTTATGGAACAATGTGGGTAGATTCACAATGCTAAGTCCCTGTGGCAGTCAAGGAAGGCTACTGTCTCTTCAGACCTCAAAGCCAAAAAAAAAAAGCCACATTGTTGGGCTCTTTAGGAATTGGAGACAGAATGTACCTCCCTTGGGTATTCTGTCTGTCCTTTATATTGGCTTATCCAAAATTCATATTTTGAATAGGGCCCAAACCAACATTCTCCACTGAATGGTGTTCAGCAAACTGAAATATGCTTTCTAATTTGGGAACCACATCCTTAACATCCATCTTGAGTGACCAGTGATTTTCTACTTTGAGTCTCTGATAAAGAGAAGCTGCCTCCATTCAGAAGTGTCCTTTAGGGTCTGGACTTGTCCTCTCTTTGAGACAGACAATGCAGTGCAGTCAGGGAGAGGACAAGTCCTGACCCGACTCGGCACGCTGAATGGAGATAGCTTCTCTACCAGAGGCTCAAAGTAGGAAATTATAACGCCCTTTGTAAAGCAGCTTCTGGCTCTTGTTGACATAAAATACATAACCTGCAGGGGCCTTGTGACTTGCTTGTCTGATATTCTCATTTGGCGGTGGGTGGGCCAATTGAGAATCAGTGACAAGTTGGGAAGGGCCCAACAAGCCTTGGCTGTCAAAAGGAAACAGCATATTTACGAATTCAGCCAGCCTGGCCTCAACAGCATCTTAGCATCCTGGCAGCAGTTTTACATAAAACATTAAGGTAACTATTCTTTTGGTAGAAACTTTATCTCCCTTTCTGTCACCTGAGGCTAAGCTGCTACCTGAATGGAGCCTTCAGTCCACAGTGGTCCCCTAAATGCCTATGTCTGCTTCACTGGTTTGGCTGAGCTGAATTACAACAATATCAGCAAGGCTGCTGGGGCCATTCAATCTGAGTGGCAGCTATGCAGAATATGAATGCGGTTCTCTAGTAAGCGGGCACCGTTCAAGTCCATTCTCATTGATCTGGCTAGTATAGTCCTTGGTGAACTTTGTTACATTTTTACTAACTCTTAGGCTATTCCCAGTGACCTAGCTGTTTGGCATGCTAGTTTGAAAACCACAGACAGATTGAATATGCCCTCTTTGGGATCAATAACTATGAAAATAATTCACAGCTGCTAATCAAAACATCTGGATCACTCATATAGATCCACCATATGAGTCTGTTTTCTGATAAGACCAGCTGGAAGTAAGAGGCCAGTTGAGCCTGCACCACCCTGATCATCACCCTGGCTGCCTGAATCCATCATTGTATCAGGCATGCTAACACATCCACTGACATAGACTGGGAACAAAGGAAAGGACTCTGTATTTCTGATGCTGAGGCCACCATGCAAGCCAGACCTGGGACTCCTGCCAGAAGCTGAACAGCTTGCCTCCAGGCGAGGCCACATTGTTTGGGGTATTGCGCAAACCCAGTCTTGGAAGACTACACTAAGCAGTCAGGTGGTGGTGGTGGTGGTGTTGGTGGTGGTGCTTCACCACTCTTGATTTATTTTAGGTTGCATTGTGGCTGTTTGAGTTTGATCATCTGACCCTGTGGCATTCTGGGGGGTAGACACATGCCCCCACAAACATAAAGGACAGATTGGACTGGCCGACCTCATGCAGTCCCTCCAAAATAAGAATTGACTGCATTATTCAAAATGATCTGGAAGTGATAGGGTTCACCATTTGTTTGGACAGCCGCACTAAAGGCCCTGAGACCTTTGCCCAAAAATTGATGTGGATACTACTTGGGCACTCCAACAAATGTAAACAACACCTTCTTTCCAGGGACCCTCCCAAGAACTGTGCTTCTTATGTGAAGCCAAGCATTTCTTAGCTCTCCTTGAAAACATGGTGACTCACCTTAGGGTGGTCATAAGAAAGCTCTCAGATGACCTGAAAGATCCCTCCAAGATGAGGCTGTCCTTAGTTTATCCAAAGAGCTTCCTGGAGGGGTAACTGACACACTTTTTTTATGTGCAACCTGCGGGCAGTTATCTTTGCATTGGAAGCCCTCCAATTAGCAATGGTGATACAAAATTTGTCCCTGACTTTAGCTGAAGTGATCAGTGGTGCCAGCTTTGCCCTGGAAGACAATCAAATCAGTTTCAGCTCACTGACCAGTGTTGTTACGGATGCTACAATTGTGCTATATTTTCTGCATGCAAGCCAAGGCAGTGTCTGTGCGAATGCTAATACATCCTGCTTTCCTTGGATTAATGCCTTGGGCCAAGTGAAAAGGTCAATTCAGAAACTGATGGTTTATGGGATTTGTTTAGCTGATCAGGCCTGGGATCCCAGGAGCCATGATTGAGGTCACTACTGCTATTTGGAGTCTTGTTAGTAATAGCCTCAATTAAATACTACGTCAGACAAATTGAAGGGATGTGTTCCAACCTCTGTCAGATTAATTCCTTGAGTATGCCACTCTAATAACTAATCAGTAGTTATTATAGTATATATTAATATTTATATATTAACTGTAATAACTAATCAGTAGTTATATATTAATAACTACTGATTAGTTATAGTATATATTAATAACTACTGATTCGTTATTAGAGTGGCATACTCAAGGAAATAATCAGTAGTTATTAGAGTGGCATACTCAAGGACAATTCTTCAGAATCCAGGATGGTAGAGAAACCAGGGGTAGATGTCAGGAGATAACCCATCACAGGATTCTCACATCTGTCCTTATCTTGTGACTTTCTTTGGTTTGCACTGTCTTTTAAAGGACGTTTGTCCAGACAGCAGCCATGGAAGATAGTTTGTCTCTCTAGAGCAAAGGGCAGGCATGTTTGCTGTCTGGTATAATAAAGGGAATTTTTTCCCCTCTGGAGCAAAGGGCAAACATGCTTACTGTCGATTATAAAAATTTGGGTTCCCAAAGCTTAGGCTTCCTCTCCTATAATGCAACACACTCACATGCAGATATCATCTGACCCTCTTTGTGTTGCCTGAGAATTGACATTTATGAAACCAGAAAAAACTGTAGTTACTCTGGCGATGCTATTGCTTTCAGTAATAAAGCATCCTTTGTCTCTAACAAGGAATCTAATGCTTTCTACCTACCTCCATGAAATGGTGGCCAGCTAAGTTGTCAGACTGCAAGCAGGATAGAATCTCAAACCATTTATAGTTCTTGACCATAAGTTCCTGTGCATTCAAAATACGTTAGACTTATCCCTCTATTTGAAAGGAGTCATCAGTTTTGTATGTAAAAATGCAGTCTTCTTTTCCAGTTAGAAAGATGCAAGGCCCAACAGTCACCCCTCTAGGGTAAAGTTTACTAGAGAAAATAAGAGTGGCTGTGTTACTGTGGGAAGACTTATCCTCAAAAAAAGCTGGATCCTCAAAAAAATGGGATGAGCCAGAGAGAAACAAAAAAAAAAAAAAAAAAAAAGGACCAAGGAGAGATGTCTCTCAAGGGCCCAAATCATGCTGAGGTCCTGAGCAGATTCCCTAAGTATAATTCTGTACTGCATTAGGTAGTAGAAGGTATCATGTTTCAGCAGTGTTGCAACTGAAACGTGCAGTTCATTCAATAATGAAAAATGGGAGGCCCCATCCAGCAGAGGGAGGAAAGCATCAGGATACAGCAGGCAACACTCGGGGACAAGGAAAGATAGTTGTCAGATGACTCTTTCTTTGTTACTTAGGAGGCAGAATCTTGGACCACTCTTCTCTTCTCCCAGTTTGCTCCAGCCATGACTTTTGGTTTCCTCCAACACACTAAACCTTTCCCTTTTATGGAGATATTTTATGAGCTATTACATCTGCCTGAAATGTTCCTTCCCATGATTCTAACAAGACTAGCTATGTCTTGCATGCATTCAGTTCATTGAGCAGTTTAGTGAGACCCTCTATGTGCCAGATTTTTTTTTTTTTTTTTTTGAGGAAGAGATTTTAGAAAAAGAAAAGGAGAAAGAAAGAAACTGCAAAAGAAAGAAAAAAATGAAAGAGAAAGAAAGAGGAAGAGATTTTAGAAAAAGAGAGAAAAGGAGAAAGAAAGACACAGCAAAAGAATGAAAGAAAGA